>SNQJ01S0109793.1:28316-57453 GCA_010110895.2 Picea sitchensis
TGCTGAAATCCCCAAATTATTAACCAGAAAGAAATGTGTATTTACTTGGCAATCCGAACATAGTTGCGTGGCAATAGATCTGGCCGGTTTAATTTTTTTATGTTTATGTTCCCCAAGGGTTAGGTATTCAAGGGTTCTACAGACAAGGGTTTGCCCTGTGCTATAGCTCTCTGATATACATGCGGGGTCCAACAGTAGTACTCAGCCCAATGTCTGAGGGCACTGACTAAGGAGTATAGACCGTACCCTTAGCCGTACTACCCGACTACCTAGGTACTAGAGAGTATCATCCTGAGTGTTGTTCTCGGTGACACTATAGTAGTCTAGCGGCCGATAGGTTTATCTAAAGAGGGCTTCAGAAAATCTAGGCCGATCCATACACAGGTTTTGTCTGATGCGCTACCACTCAAAGGGGTACCAACAAGAGTTACAAGGGTGGCTAACAGATGTGCGCTTAAGAACCACTTGTATTTCCTGCGTGTATGAATCCCTCAACCGCGGGTTTATGCGCGTAATGACAGATCTCAGTGGCTTAAAGACACCAGAATATGTCTCTACCCTGAAAAAAATACCCACAATTTATGCCAAGGAAAGTGCTTTGATACCACTTGCAAGATACCAGATATAATAAATACATAGAACAGAAATAAAATGCTAGAAATGGCAGAATAACAGTAATATAACCAGCATAATCTCCACAATAACATAGAAATAATATGAGAACAACAACTGAAATGGCACTTTTATTCAGAAAGCAATGTTCATAGGCCTCTTCGAGGGGGCAACCTCCAGTCGAGCAGTGCTCTGTTACAATAATCTGCAAGCTAGGGTTTTCATACCCTCAACCCTTATTTATACTAAATATGTCTATTAAGAGAAGCATCTAGAGGAAGATCCTTCTAGAAGCGGAAGCTTCTATTAGGTCTTCTTACAACTGCCTTATTTTGTTTTATTGAAAGGCCTTATTAATATTGACCTTTATTACATCCGAATACATTGATCGACCTATGTGCAGGTTAGGACCTTAACACCCCCAGGTCCAATTCTAGGATTCAAATATGTGGGCCAGGGAGAGGGTTGCACTGGGGAAGGCATATCAACAGAAAAATGGCTAGAGACCCAAAGTGCAGACTGAGCATTGTAGTTCCGCATACCATTGTAAAAAGTGGAAGGTTTGTCCTCATGAAATGAGAAGGCATCATGGGGTGGGTAGTAGTGAATGAGGGAGAAAAAGAAACTCCATTGTCCATAATGATGAAACCCAAAATAGACTCCTGAGGTCAACTAGTAGTCAAAGAGAATACCAAAAAGTCAAATAGCCAATATGCATGCAAACGGGCTAAAGTGGTTGAGTGGCCTCCCTCGCTAAAGAAGGTATGTCTCATCCAAGAGGGACCTGAGACTCCCTGCTGAAGTTTGGAGGTAATAGAATCATTTATAGGGGTCCTTGTGGGCTTAACAACCAGTCGGTCAGATCCCCCAGGAGAGGTAATCCTCCATAAAGGTTGTGTGTTGTCCGACCCCTATCTGACCCAGGGTACAAGCAGAATAGCCCCTGCAAGTAACCTATGAGATACCTAAGTCAAGCAACTAATAAACCACTATATAACCGATGCATAAGCGAGCAGTCATAAGTCTGGATCACCATATGGGCAAGGTAGCAAATCCCAAAACCTTGAAAGCACCACCTTTCACAGAGGTATGGGTACTAGCAAGATCCCCAAATACAAATAAATCCACAGAAATATCTCTGACGCTAGGTGAGTATCCAGGGGTTATCCCTTCAACTAACTTCGCACGACCTCGTGATTAGCTCTGGTGTGAGCAGAGCCTTCTGATATTACCAATTATACAATGGACTTCTCAACTCCCTATCTCAGACACATATGTTGATTTAATTTCCTTGGAGAATTTTACTCACATAATCCTATTCCAAGGCACTAAATCCTAGACTAGTCTATGCACCCTAAAAAATAAAATCGTGACTAATCAATTTTAGTTTAAAGTGTAAATTTTATTGGTCATGATTACTCAAAAAGGTATGGAAGTGAAACTCATGATGTTATGACTCTACACGAAAATGAATATGAATATAATGCAAAGTCTATCTTTAACTTTTTCAATGAATGATATGCTAATAAAAGCAGTGCAATTTTCAATTTCAATTATGCAATTCAGAAGTAAAATGAAACCTTTCACTAAATGAACTAAGCTAATGATAAAGGCTCAAAGACAAAAATGTTAACCAATGCAAAATGCCTATTGTTTTGTATTTTCAATATATTAAAGAGAAAATGCATGGACTGTAAAGCAACATGATATATAAATTCTACTGTGTATAAATGAAATAACTCAAGAAGAATACCAAGCAGCCAAGCAAACAACCCAGGGTTCAAGGACAACAAGGATGAAAAACAAAGAGAAATACTACGCCCAAAAATTCAACTCCCAATAGGTTTCCTGTCAACCTAGAGAAACTCAACAGGCACTACAGAGGCCTAAGAAGGCTCAGCAATCCTCAAAACTCACCCAACCATCACTAAACCAAGAAAACAAGCAAAGGGACGTGGTATACGTGATTGTTCAGGAGAACAGGGTGTATATATGCATCTTGCAGTAAGACAGAAAGTGTGTATACGCGACTGTCTGGGCAAAAGGAGTGTATATGCTTTAAAACAAGGCCATGAAAAGGCAAGAAGGCCTAAAACTCAAGCCCAGAGTGAACAGAATCTGTCAAGTAGTGATACAACAATAAACACAAACGAAAAAAGAGCAATGCGGGAAGAAAAAGTACTTCAACCCTTAGAAGGAATATCTCTCCCCAGTGGAATCGCCATTTCTGTTACGAGGGAAAAACTCTCTATGGCCAAGGGTAAACCACAATAGACATGTATGACTGCAGAAATCAAATCAATTCCAACATATGCTATATGAACTAATGTGCAAGATAAGAAAGAGGCCTACCTCGATCTAATCGTATGATGATGTTTCACCGTTGAGCATTTTGACCCAAAGCTTTATACCTATAAGAATTTCTCAACAAACAAGCAGAGCAAGTACACAGTGGTAATATAAAAGGGGTTAGCACATTAGATAGCATAATCCATTAATAAACATTACAAACACTCCCATGGATAATAATCATATATTTGCAAGATACCAATAGGACGAAAAAAGAGTATTTCTATTAATAATTGATCAGCAGAAGTGACAACATTACAGACTTCCATTCTAGCATGGTTCGAAACCAAGAAACCAAGTTCCTTCCAATTGGGCCTCCACCACTTCAATCCTCCACCAAAGGCAAGCTCATAAGAGAGAGTCAATGAGGTTCTCTCAACAATAGGGAAAGAGCTTGGGGGTTGAACACTGTGTTCAGACTTGAGGGACAAAGGGATGCAGACTCAATATGAAGTAATTTCTCTAGAGTAACTTTGCTCTCAAAGTTGAATGCTTTCTCTCTCTTTTCCATAGCTTGAAATTGTGATTTTTTAGCCTTTAGAATGCAACTGAAGGGCTGAGTCGGAATTTTTCCAGTATGTGGAAGGCCAAGGATCAGAGATCTTCTGTCATGACATGGAAAACCGACCTCATTTTTTTATTTTCTGGCACAAATCCCGATGTACGCGGGTTGTAGTGGAGCAGCAAGTGTATACACATCTTGCATAACTGATAGGGAGCGTATATGTGGAAAAATGTATATTTTTGGCTCTAGATTCATCAAAAAAGGGATGACAAGTCTACATAGGGAAATGGAAAAGGCCCTCTGTGCAAGATAGCAATGGTGAGGCAAATCTTGTTATAACAAGTGGGATTAATGTAATACGCTCGATTTCCTGTAGTCATAGTGTATAGTTGATCCAAAACATCTTGTTCCATATTCTCATTAGTTGGGTGAGTATATAATGGACCTTGATACAGGTCTATAGGATGAGTGACTTTCATGCCATCAGATTCAAAGGTCATAATTTCTTTATTAAGATATATTATAGCAAAGTTCTTGTAGGCCTAGCCTATGCCTAATAGAGATGGGTACATATATTTTTCCTCCATTATTTCGATGACCTCAAATTCTTCCATTGTTTAGACACCATCCAAATCCACTTCAACATCTTGTAGACTTCCTACTACATAAATGTAGTATTGATTCGCCATCCACAACTGTATAGAAGAATAAACTAGCTTGCATTTTCCCATCGCTTCCCAAGAATTCTTTGGCAATATATTGACATCCTATCCCAAGTACAACTTAACATCCCTGGTCTCATATTCATCGAGGTGAGCATTCAACCGAAATTCTCTCCCAGTTATCCTCTTCCTTATTTGTATCCTACTTTTGTTCCTTGCTGGGAGGTTAGCAACAATGGACTCTTTCGTGTTTCCTTCGGTTCTCAAGGCTATTTTGATTATGTTCTGCAACTTCCCATTAAGTTTTTCATCGTCCAATATGTTAGAAAATAGTTGTAACCACATATCAACATCTTTGTGTGACTAACCCGGGGGCTCCATTTGAGCAAGATATTCTCCATCGATTATTGGTTGACGAGGGTTTCTCTTAAAAATTGGTTCCACAACCTCATGCATGGAAAAACTAGACATTCATTTGAACATTTCCACTACGTCCTTAAAGAACTCCTTCTTCCTTGCAGGATCCTACTTGGTATTCTTAGGAACCACCTTTTGGATCTTAACCTGGTGAGGAATTTCAATATCAACAACAATATTGGTTCCTCCTCTAGTGACAATGTTAATATTGGGCACTCTTCCCTTAGCTATATATCTAGGCTCATAATTTATCAGATTAACTCCTCTTTTCCTTATGCGATATTCCCATTTGGAAATCAAATCCAAACAATATTTAGTAGAGTGGGTATTATTTCTACAATGTGCACACCATGGTATTCATGGAAGAGGACAATCTCTGGAAACATTCCCTTGCTCATCATACTTGTAGAAGAAAATTGGTCCTCATCTTCTAGAACATCCAACCTTGAAATTTCCTCCACCTCGATGGCCTCCTTCAAACCCTTTAGGAGTTTCATTGACTATGAATGAAAAACGATCTAATATGTTGGCAAGGGCATCCAAATCTCTACATTTGTTGGTAGAATGAGTAGGCGACCCATGAAATTCACAATATACCATATTGATAACAAGGGTATACTTTTGTAGAATAGGGAAGTGCCTCATAGAGTGCCCGCAACTTCTTTAGATCTCGCAATGTTCATTTCTCCAACCTCCTTGATTATTTGGAAAATCATGGTATTGAATAGGTTCTTGAAATGGCATTGTAGTGGTGACTTATGCAACCCCTCCCCATGGTCCTACAGGTGGAGGCGCCATTGGGTGAGTAGGGGTTCCTACACCCCTCAATATTTGAGATTCATTTATTGTATGACCTTCAATATAATAGCTAGTACGCCTTACCTGTGGTCGACCTACTCTAGGAAGGGAAAACTCTTGGATATTCTCAGTTAACGCAAAGATATCTCCTTGCAGTTGCATAATTTTATTATCTTTGGGAAGTCTCATTACTCATAAACTTCCAGGATAGTCCGCCATAGCCTCAATCTTCATGGCTTGTTCCAATGCTTCTCACAAAGTAGTTATCCTTTGTTGATTCAATGGGATTCGGGCTAATGGTAATAGCCCCTAAATAAACCATTCTCTCTGATGATCCTCATGGATAGGGTTTTCTAATTTCCCTATCACATCCTTAAATATTTGGTTATATCCCCATGTGGACTCACTGTCTCTTTGTTTTATCTCCTACAAATCAGAGAGAGTTGGTTGCTCTAACTGAGGTAACTGAAATTCCGCTATAAACCTCTACTTCACCTGAGCCAAAGAGAAATGTTTCCCTTGATTATTCCCTGTCTCAATAGATTTTATGTACCACTTTAGAGCTCAACCCCTCAAAGTAGCATGGAACTTGTTGAGTAAAAGAAATGGAATCCCTCTTCACAACATGTTTTTGAATCTTACCTGGATAAGACAAGATAGGCGAGATTATCACCCTAATTTATATCCTTGTTTCAAGTTCAATTAACCTCCAAGATATTAAACTTAAATACCAACTGCTTCTTTGTATCATCAATCAAATGCAAACTGAAACAAAGAAGTCTTATTTTTTTTAATAATAATTTAAAAACAAGAAGCAAAATCACATAATCTAATAGAATTAAGAGATACCAAGAGAGTTGCAAAACCACCAATTATTTTATTCATTCATTCTGTAACAATCAATACACTTCACATACTTTCAAACTATGGACCAGATGAAATTCTAGAAGACTAGGGTAACACACACATAATCCCCTGGTGCCTTCAAATCAGACCAAGAATTATGTAAATATAAGCCAACGGCCACATCTTGCACTATGTTATGACTCTGCATAAGAATCCTAATTAGCACTGAGAAATTAATCCAGAAACCAAAATAAGTCTACAAAATATCAAACAGACAATCAAATTGGAAGCATATCAAAATTCAATGGTCCTTGGTCCTAGCTTTTCGTCACCTTCAATAGACCTTGCTATCACAAGAAGTGTCTCAGCTTAGAAATCATATATGAATGAAGTAGTAATGAAATCTCACTTGGAAGTAAGACCAAACCCTATCAGAGCAATGTGTTTCTCTATATCGTGTCCATCTTACCTCCTTTTAATATCTCCAAGGTAGTTGAATCACTCAACCACTTTTAGTTAATAGGAGAGTTGTCAAGTAAGTTAATAAATAATAATAATAATAATAATAATATGATAAGGGTACTTAATAAAAACTAATAAGTGGGGACCCCCTAATTCACTTTAGTGAATTAATAAACCATTTCATCCTCGTATCTTCCACCTTAAATGCATGACATATCAATCTTGCCAAATCATACAATCCATGTCATTATCATGCATAAGATCCCCCATGTCACTCCATGTGGCAATTATGCAATTTATCAAAAACTATCCATTTCATAAATTTGTCCAAACATGAAGCATATAAAATATAAGCATGTTCAAAATAGTACTATCAAATATGAGATGTCAAAATAAACATGAGTTGTTCAAAATGATATGTTGTCCAAAAATAAAGTGCAAACAAGTCCATATACAAGTGCCAAAGAAGTCAATCAAACTAATCATGAGAAACCATATTTACTGTGAGAGGTTGCCCCTCTCTTTCTATGACTACTCTTAGCCCTTTCATTTTTTCCAATTGATGAATCTTCCTTAGCATATTTCTGATCATTCTCTTGCATATGGGAAGTGACTAAATGAGAAGATTCCCGTGATGATTTTGACCTGGCTTCTACTACTTTCACTTCCTCGAGGTTTCCTTCAAGCTTCGCGATTTTGGCCTTATGATGGGCATGAGAGGCTTGGGATTGAGGCTGCAAATTACATGTGAAGGATGTGGTGGTGTCAATGAACCGGTCAGACAAGCATGAAAGGGAGGTTGTTGTAGGTTATCAATATTTGGCCATCCTTGTGAGTGTTTGGGAGGAGGGTGCACAATATATTTCCAGCCATATCGTTCTAGCACAACTAAAGAACTGGAATTATGATTTGGAACTGGTATGCCAATGCTTGGGCATGGGTTCTCAGGAATAAGTGAAGGTTTGTAATCTTTTTGGCCAACCAAATTGAGGAACATTGTTTGTAACAATTGATCAAACTCTTCTAAATATGCATCAAAGTGTATATAGAACCTTAATATTTTGTTTCCCCTTTTCCATGGACCCGATCCTATCCCTCTTTTATTACTCCTCATGCTATGACTACCTCTACTAAAAAACCTCATTCTAACACACATTTACAAATACCAGAACCAGATCACGACTAATCCATCATCTAAAAAATTTCAAAATAATAGTTTAGACCTAGCTCTATACATAACAATACATATGCAGACAATCAATATGCATTCCACATTCCATATTTTGAATTTTGATAACATTTAATTAATAAAGAAGCATGAATGAATCACATGAAATAATCAATATTAATGTTACAACATAAAAGGAATGAATATTATTCCATGCACAATAATAACCAGCAAGCATGCATATTATTAATACATAGCTGAAATAAATATACAAGCAAAGGAAACCATGACAAAGAGCACTTATCGTAAACAAATCCAATCACCAACTAGCTCCAGAGGAAGGGTGTTCCAACCAACCATAGACATTGTTGTTCCAAGTCTCAATAGAAATATCACCCTTGAGCCATGGCTATGAATCCACAAGTAAGGGTTCCAGGACGACACTCAACTTCCCAAACTAGTCAGCACTTAAGCTCTCACAGGTTTCTCAACACGCAACAATCCAAACTAAAGAATATGTTTTCTATCTATCCTGTACCACCCAAAGACAATGAACCCCCTTCACTTCCACATAATCCCTCGAGATGTCCACTTCTTTCCATGGATCCATTGCATCTAGTCAAGAATCTCCATTTTGGGACTCTCAGGATTCGCAGTTGTGAACAAAAATTAACACATGCCAATGCATCTCAAACATCCAGTCATTAATTCATGGTTGAAATACACCAACAATCACTACAACCAACCAAGAATGGCTTCTCTCCTAACAATTTGTTTTTCCTTCCCAGGCCAAGATCAAGAATGAATGAGTGAAAGAGCGAATGGAGAGTGAGCAGAATGAAGAGTGTGAACCCCCAAACAACCCAAATATAGGTTTGTATATTTACTTGCAAATCAAGAACCACGTGGCCTTCCCCAATAAACTCATGTAACCACTTCTCTCAATTAAAACAATTACGGAAAGTCTATGGTTGGGTGGAACGTCCGTCCCAAGTAGTTGGTTGCACAACTATTTTGAAAAGATAAGTGTTTTATCTATTTTCTATATCGCATTATGATTTTTAAATGTTGTGCATGAACTCTATGTATGAGACTTATTTACATGTTGTTGTAATAAGTTATTAGTTGCATTCATGCTTTTTTTGAAATGCTATAGACACTTTCTAGATGGGGTGTTATGAGGGTGATTATGATTATATGCGTGGACACAATGTGCTCTTCCAAGTGTCTGCTCGAGACCCAAGGTGAGTGAATGGAGAGGGCATGTGATATATACCTCCACTAGGTTATCACTTCAATTCATTTCTTGGTACAAGAGATGACAGTAGGAGGGAGGGTACGCAATACAACTTATGTACAGGACAGTTATTCTAAAATCACTGCAATAGTTATGGAAATTCATCCAAATCTATGGAAAAGCTAGTCGGAATTGATGCCTTCAAAGGATGGAAAGTCTATTCATGTGATGAATATATTATGTAAGTTCACTCCTCGCAGAAGCTACTCAAGTAGTCCATTCTCAGTACAATGGCCTTCCTAAGGAGGATATTTTTTTAATTTTTATATGGGCTTGGGATAGTTTCCACTTATGACGACCCCAGCCAATGCAGACTGCCTGTACATATTTTTTTTTTTTTTAAAGTTAATACAATGTGCTTACTTAGAAAAAAAAATGTTGTAGATGCATTTACTAAACAGTATCAGATAATAGTTAAATTTGTATTTAATTTGTAGTTGATAAGCTACAGGAGTTAGTTAGCAGACATTTTTTAATTTTATGAGTATTTATGTATATAATGGATCTCAACTTAGCTGGGGGCGTTAAATTATGGTATCATAGCTTCGTTTCAAACATTAGACCCATATGGTCCAAGAACCAATGTGAATTTCGGTAAAATTCGTTGTTACAGATTTTGGTCTGTGCGAATTTTGGGGAAATTGGTGAAAAACATTAAAGAGAGATCCCCAAATTAGTCAGAAAAAATTAAGTTTAAAGGACTTGGAACTATCTAAGAGGTTTAATAGAGTCAATCTGCAAATTTGCAGAGTTAAAATTCAACATAGAAGGTCGAAAATTGTGTTTTAATGGTTGTTGTAGAATTAGGCAGGGTTTAATGAATCGATGGTTGAGATCGTGTTTGATCTCGAGATTAACAAACCAAATTCATTTTAATAAATTTAAAAACTTATAAGTTTTCAATTGTTTGGAAGGTGAAGCAAATCAACGACCAAGATTCATTTTCTACAGTTGGGAGAATGAGACAGATCGAAGATCTGGATTCATTTTCGGGAGTTGGAAAAATAAGACAAATCGACGATCTAGATTCATTTTTGGTTGTTGGGAAGTTGGATTTGATCAACGGTTAGGATTTGATTTCGGATCTTGGAAAATAGAGCAAATTGGCGATCGATACTTGTCGACGTAGTTGGGTGAAGTTTGATGGATCAATGGTTGAGATCATTTCGAATGGGAGATCAACTGCCCAGATTCATCAGGTTCTTGGTTGAAAACTTCTAAGTGTTAGAGTTGGCCAAGAGAATTCATAGATGACCAATGGTCAGGTCACCTGAATTGGTGAATTTTTTCAGTCGCCAACAGAAATCGCCAATGACCGATTGTCGACTGTCGGACGAATTGGCGAAGTGTTTTAGTTGCCAACGAAAATTGTCAACGACTAATGGTCAGGTCTGCCATTTTTAGAAAAGTGTTTCGATCGAGCAAGAAAAAGCATCGATGGTCGATGGTCAGGTGTTGGTCGATTCGGTGAGGTGCTCAATTAATCCAGAGGAAATTGTCGATGGCCAATGGAGAAAAGAGGGTGATGATGTGTCATACCACGTCACCATCCATGTGTCATGCCACATCAGTCAAAGTTCCATATTAGACTCTACATGGCATGCCACGTCATCCAGAGTTCCATATTAGACTCTACATGTCATGCCACATTAACAATTTCCAAAGGGCCTAACATGTGTACTGTTTTTCCTTGCATACATTTCCTAGAGGCTTATGATAAATTTCAAGGGAACTTATGTTTTATCTATCACATCAATAGTTATTCTGCCTCATAATCTTCTTTGAAAGCTTGTTTTTGTTGAACATGTGGCTTTGAATATGTTTTATGCATCCATATACTTTTCTCATGAAATCCTACCATAATGTCTTTGGAATATAATATTGTGAATTAGAAAGATATATCATCTTCACCATTAGCAATTTTAATAAACTTCTCCACAATTTGTTGATTTTTCTCATGAAACTGACCAGTGCAAGAAAATAAGGTTGGTTCCATATGGAGTCGGTCATTTCCAATTTGAGGGCTTGATTTGGATCGGTATGGCCTAGAAACTGGTGTGGCTGTCTGATTTTGGCAAAATCAGTTTGGTTCCAATAACACTACACTCCATAAAAAATAACAATGAAGTACAACAATATGGGACATGTAACCATATAATATATTGATTACAGATGTAGCAAGAGCACATGGTGTGCTCATCTTCCTGGAAAGTTGTTATGTGAGATGGCTTGAGCTTGATGTTAATGAAGCAGCAATTGGTTATGATGGAATTAGCCCCTGAGTTTTGGACTTATCCATGCAATTTCCTTGTTTCTTCTACACAACCACCCACTAAAAGGCCATGTATCAACCTTTCAAAGCCATTCACACTCAAGGATTAGAAATTCTTTTGTGAAGGGCCCAACATGTGTACTCATTTTCCTTGCAAACCTATCCTAGAATACATTTCCCAACAGCTCATGAGAATTTTTGAGGGGACTTATGTTTTATCTATCTCATCAATAGATATTCCACCTCATAGTCTTCTTTGAAAGATTGGTTTTACTAACCATGTGGTGTTGAATATGTTTTGTGCATCCATCTACTTTGATCACTTAATCCTACCATAATGTCTTTATAAGATAATATCGTGAATTATTGTAACGTCCCCGACCATCCATGTCGGGCCACACTACACCAGAGAACTCCTTAATTCTCTATGTGGAACATACTGTAACATACCTAGTATCAAACTGAGCTATGCCACATAAACTTTTTGAACTGCATGCAATTAAAATATACACACACGGAACTCTTGCAGAAGCATATATATAAAAATAAACGTATAAATACATCTATAATATAGGGATTCACTATGAAATAATAGTAAACATGTACATGTAGCCTATACGGGAAACACCCATAAATATAGCACAATTATAAATCATACAGAGGATAAATCCGTAAAAATAAACACGAAAATAATAATGCAACATGTAAATTTATCACACAGTTGACACTTATCTTGGTAAGAATATCACCAACTGCATGCAGACCTTCCATGAACCTCCCAGCCTTAGACCACACTGTTCATCACTCTCAACAGTGAGTCACCCCCGAGCTGGGACTAAACTCCACCCGGGTAAAAGGTTCCTAACCAGGATAATCACTCATGGAAAACAAGAAAGACTCTGTCACATGTGCCTACTCAAACTAATAGCCTAGAGTCCCTCATTCCCCACATGCCTATCCCACCCAAGGAAGTGTGCCCCTTCTCTCCTCAACAGTCCCTCGACTGCCCCACTTCCCTTTCAGGGCTTCAGCAACTGGCCGGAAAGGAAGTCTCAGAGCCCTGTAGTTGCAGTTTAGCACCTTCAGGAAGTCAATACCCCAACAATTCTCTCATCCTCAGAGAAATTGCTCACGAGCCTGAAAACTTGCCTCTTCAATATCCCACAGGCCTGACAACCCGCTTCTTCAGTCCATCTCCCCATCTAACCAGCTACACAAACCTATATCACCATGGATAGAAACTTTGGTACATTGACAGAAGTATGGACGATAACTAACTACGTGAGTGAAAAATGGTCATGGAATCATGTCTGAATGATGGAAGGAATGAATGGTCTCAATGATGGAAAAGATAGCAAAATGAACTAAGTCCCAACAATATGTATGCATGTCCCCAACTTGACACTTGTCGTGTTGGGAGCTACTTTGGCCCACTTGTCCCCAATTTTGGAACTTAGGATAAAATAATTATCCATACTTTATGATTTAAGAAATATTAATATAATATTCATTTTTGGCTTAAGCTCCCTGGCTTATCCCTTTTCCTTAACTTTTGGCCCCTTCCTTTCCCTAACTAGTGGATTTTAGTCCCCCATCTCTTTTATCGTGCTCGATCTGCGCACAACGATGTATTTTATATTAATTATGAGACATGTACAAAAATAGGCACACTGGCCTTTAACATCTAGGCTCTCCGGCCTAATCAAAGCATAAGCATCCTAGCTTATAATAACTGGCTCACCAGCCTATAAAACACAACATATACATAAAGGCTCCATTGCCTCCATATCACGCGCACTTAAGTTGTTGCGCGTGGTATCCTGGAATGTGCACACTTCATCATTTTACTGTGTAGTACAGCCTGCACTATGCCATGAAAGGTGCATACAAAAATTATATCAAATAGCTCACCAGCTTAAGTACACTTGCATTTACATTTACAATTGGGTTTGACCGAGGGATATTACAATCCCCTCCCCTTATTTTATGCATTGTCCTCAGTGCATTATATACCATGTATCATTGAAATTATTTTAAAATATTCAAGCTTTAGTTATTGAAATCTTGTTATTCATCTGGTGCTCTATTTTCTAGCACCAATTATGGTACTCATACTACAACTGAAAGTCAATTGCTCTATTCCATAG
The DNA here is from genome assembly GCA_010110895.2 of Picea sitchensis. NCBI lineage: Eukaryota > Viridiplantae > Streptophyta > Pinopsida > Pinales > Pinaceae > Picea > Picea sitchensis. The sequence continues at coordinate 41,852 of SNQJ01S0109793.1, forward strand.
AGCTTCTTCATGAAATAATTCATCTCATTGTTCTTTATTACATGCTTCAATTAAACCTCATTGAAGCAACAACTAGATGTAGATCCACGTCATTCTACCCAGCCTTGTATCTTACTGCTGATAAACTCTTAGCAGCGTACCACTCCCGAGCATGGGCTATGACTCCATCAGGGAAATGGTTTCCCAAGATAACCATAGCCACAATAAATATCATCATAGTCTAAGCCAAGGTACCAAACCTCAACAGCATTCCAACCAACGGTCTCTCTTCCCCACATGCCTGTACAACCCAAAGTAGTATGCACCTTCACTGTCCAACAGTTCATCGACTGTTCAACTTCCCTTCTAGGGCTCCAATACAGGCCAGATAAGAAGTTTCAGAGCATCATGGCTCCAGGAGTTCCAACTTTAATCAATATCATCTCATCTGCATCACACACATGCGATTATCATGAGAGAACATAAAATAATTCCATTTTAGAAATCAAATTAATTTCATAATGAATTTGACTTTTCCTAAAATATGAAATTCTATTTCATAATTTTTTTCATTTTTGTTGCAATAATAGGATTTAGTTTTTCCTTATGTATTTCAGTAAGCACCATGCTAAATACCATTTTTCCTGCAATGGTTATATATTGCATACAACCAACAAATTGTCAGTATTTTCTGTACATCATAATTCAACATGTACAACACCTAATACAATGATCTTAGAATTGCTTGCACCTAGCAATTCAATCACAATTGCCAAAACAATTTATTAAATAAAATGACTCATCATTCTATGCATATACCTGCTCATAATTAACAACAGTAAGTTCATTATTTCAATTTTTTAAACATAAAATTTTATGTAGTCACTATTCCTGTGACCACCTCACTTGCAACTTTCCTGTTGCAATGTTTAACAGTTCCTGAAATGTTCTCAACTTCATGAGTTAGCAACATTTCAACCATTAGTATAATTATTTCCATGCAAAAACATATATACATGCACTCACAAAATGCATTCAGGAAAATTCACTTAAGTATACAATTCCATCATGTATAAGTGCAACTCTGCCACTTACCAGGCATGAGTGCAACTCTCAATTCCTACTTATTCAATGCATCTTTTCATTGATTTTTGGAATGATCTTTATCTAAGTCATGCATCTCACCATCCATAAATTGGAAATCTGGCCAACATATTGACACATCTCCACACACTTCCCATTATCTTCACAATTACTTGGATGCCTTCCTTTTCGAACTGAACACTACACCAAGAATACCCTTATGTAGTGTTTATTAGTGTTAGCAAAAAGGTTGCAGTCCAAGTTTTATTTATAGGTAGGAATCTCATTGGGTATTTGTGTTGCACATAACCTTTCTATAACCATACCTTTCCATATCCAACCATGTCCTAGTCTCATACATGACTAGCTTTCTTAGCATCATTCCTATAAAAAGTTCTTATCTTTTATTTTCTTTGGTTATTGTCTCATAACCAAATTAACATGACATGCTACTATGTCAGTGTGTGCATTCAAAATATAAAATATTTGATAACTATAACATGCCTCTAACCTTTACCACACCTAGTGGTAACTTATGTTGGACACACCTACCACACTTAGAGGGGGGTCGAATGAGTGTGGGGCTCTTTATCCCAAAACTTCCCTCTTGCATAAAAACTCATCAATTAGCATTCAACATTTATTCATTACCCATTGTTGTCATTTATAACCGGTTAGATGTAGGCACATGTCGGTAGCATATATAGGCAATATATCATCAACAAGTCATCATCACAATGAACACAAGAACACAAGATGTATGTACAATTTTCTTTTATTAGGGACTACAATCCTTGAGGTTTATCGGCAACAACTGAATAGAGGTACAGCTCTACGAACCCGACTCCATATGCAAGACTTCGACACATTCTCGATATAAGCGAGATGAGGCAACAATCCTCAACGAGATATCAATCGTACCATAAACAAGAGCATCAACCATGCATAACACGAGCAAACAATCCTGTAATCAACTTTGTACCATAAACAAGTGCATCCAATATGTGCCAAATTATATTCCAATCATGTGTCAACCACTCATCAACAATGACTCATCAATATGTACCAACATCATCAATATATACCTCATGTAATGTGCCAACTCATCAGTACACTTGTCTCAACCATGACTAGTTTTGGATTAGTCAACAACCCTAACTTGAAATAATCATAACTTTGTACATGTACTGAATAAAGAATCTAAAACTGATACACAATGTTCTTCCAGTTTGTTTTGTACAATTCTTCCAAGTAGCACCTACTTGGGGCCTCTCTCTCATAAAGGAGTTATAGCAAGAAATGGCATACCTTGTTGAATTGACTTATTCTAGAAGGCGACCTTGTAGAGAGTGCCCACATAAAAATATTTGATGAATAGATTTGAAAATATTATTACAGAGCATACTACTGACCTATAATATAACCAACACAGGTGGTCTCATTGAATTTGGATCTGTTATGAATAAAGTTATGACATTTTTACCCGAAACACGATTTTGACTAGTTTAGGGGACTAACCACAAACCTATTTCACGGAGTGTAACTCCCCAAATGCAATGACCCACAAGATGAATTGCAACCATAGATACTTGGCTATGTTTTTCACTTTCGTAACAATTTCAGGATCCACAGATCATTTATATAAAATTTATAGCGAAAATGGTGAGATGACTTTGTAAATAACATACCTTAGAAAGCACCATCAAAATAATTTATCCTTCCTTGTACATTTGACCTTCTTTTCTTCACTTTTCCTGACATTTCGGCTTAGATTAGATATCCTTTGGTTAGCCGAGTCACCTATAGATATTCAATATACTCAAGTGTTCCACAAAAAATGCTCAAAGAAGCTCTCACAAGAAGCTCTTCATCAATACTCCAAAATATATTCCCTGAAGCTCTCCATTGATCCACAAAAGGATGATCTACAGAGACCATTGCTATATTATTTATACTTTCATCATTTTAAGGTCACTTAACCCATTTTTGGGTTATAGCCATTCTAGGTCCACTTAACCTATTTTCCTTATTTTAGGGTTAACCACTTTCCATAAATAGAAATTTATCCAATACTTTAACATTTAAATATTCCTTCTTGATTTGTCACCTTACTTTATCATTTTCTTGATTTTGTCACTTCTCTTGATTATTTAAATAATCCACCTTGAATTTGTCACTTTAATTTATCATTTAAATAATACTAACCCATTTTCTGGGTGCCAACCTATTTTCCTTATTTTTTAGGGTTAACCCTTTCCATAAATATTCCTTCTTGATTTTGTCACCTTACTTTTATCATTTCTTGATTTTGTCATCTCTTGATTATTTAAATAATCCACCTTGAATAAATAATATTAACCCATTTCTAGGTCCTTAACCTATTTTCTTAACAGGGTTAACCACTTTCCATAAATGAAAGTTCTCAATGCTTTAACATTTAAATATTCCTTCTTGATTTGTCACCTTACTTTTATCATTTCTTGGTTTGTCACTTCTCTTGATTATTTAAATAATCCACCTTGAATTTGTCCTTTAATTTATCATTTTAAATAATATTAACCCATTTCTAGGTGTAACCTATTTTCTTTATTTTAGGGTTAACCGCTTTCCATAAATATTCCTTCTTGTCACCTTACTTTATCATTTCTTGATTTTGTCACTTCTCTTGATTATTTAAATAATCCACCTTGAATAAATAATATTAATAACCCGTTTCGTCCATAGCCTATTTTCCTTATTTTTAGGGTTAACCACTTTCCATAAATATTCCTTCTTGGATTTTGTCACCTTATTTTATCATTTTTCTTTTAGGTCACTTTGACTTCTTTGACTTTGGAACTTCAAGCCTTCATGTGAGGGTCCTTCATCTTCATAGAGCCATAACTCTCAAACCGGGAGAAGTTATCTTGACATTCCACATGTCACAGGAAATGGCATGACAAGCATATCCATCTAGGATAGTTTCACCAACAATTTCCTTGGTCTTCATCTTTCGTTATTCCTCACAAGCATGGGTCCTCCAACCTTTTCTTCTGGGATAACTCAATCTATAAAGCGTCTTCAGGTGAGGGATTTCACCATAAGGGGACCACTTTAGAGTTCATCCATTTGTGTGCATATCAATCATGATAAGACAATAATGAGTCATCTATACATTTTTTCCAACAATGCATCATATACCAATGGAATTAATCGATCCATCTTCATCATGTATCAATGACAACTCATTGATCCATCTTCATCATGCATTCTCATCAAGGACAATACATATTATATTACATAAATCATCGGTCAATCAATCGCTGACATCAATCAATCACTTGGCATCAATCAATCAAACCATTGGCATCAATGACAACATGATCAACAATCTCCTTTGGCATTGATGGAAATACCAACATTGATGTCAGCTTCAATTACCAATTATTGATGTCAACATGTAGATATAGCATGTTCTACATCAATAGTCAATGTGACTATCTCTCCACATCAATCTCTCCCATCAATAGACATCAATCACATCAATGTGATTATCTCTGCTGACATCAATGGCAAAGGGGCCATTCTCCTCTTAGGGCTGCTCACCCTTGCTTAGACTCTCCTTGGGGCTGCTCCCCTGCTCGAGATTCCTTTGATCTTCCTCTGAATAATCTCCCCTTTTGAATTGGGGATATCACTCTGATATAATGCTAGAGATACATTGAACATACTCCCCACGTGCCCATTTCTCCCCACGGAATTATGCCTGCAGTATCTTTCATTTAAATATAGGTCTCTTTTTGGTCGCCGATAAATATCTCCTCCTAAGTCATGGGAAGAAGAATGAATCCCCCTAGGGTATGTCTCCCCTATCTTCTGACATAGGATGAACAATATGCTACCATATGACGATCCTTGGATTTGTTCATGCATCAAGCTTGGGTGTTATACCATTCATCATGAAACAAAATATATGTCAACAATGAAATAGAGAATCATGAACAATATATCCACAAGTGCATCATGGCGCAAGAATGTACCCACCATTACAACATCCATGTCCATCAACAATGTGCCCAAAGATATCATCCATGAAATGTATCCACCATATGCCAACATGTGCATCTACCAATATGCCAACATGTTCATCTACCAACATGCCAAACAATGTGCATCTAATATGCTAAAAATACCATCCATTAGTGTGCCATCATACATCATTACTTGCCAAACAAATTATATCAACCATGCGTCAATAAGTTAAGATTCCCCGATGATGTACAAAATGACTATCAATCGACATGTCTCAATGTGTATCCCATCCACATGAAAAATTCATGCACCATGATGTCCAACAATACCGTATGCTTCCAATAATACATCATAAGATATATCAATGAAACTTCAAAAGTACCATCCATGTACTCCAGCGGATCAACATCAAACCATACTCGTGGGTTAGTTCCATGCACCAGATTTTATTTTACATAATCAATAGATGAACACTTAAACACGCAACAAATAGTGTCAGAACCAACAACAATGTGGAAACCACAGCGAGAATTATACCATCGGCGTAAACTCAAGCCATGTGCGTGCCTTTTCAGGCTTTGGGCACCTGACTGCTTTGCTGGAAATGAGTGCGTAATGTACCGCGACCTATTCAAGATTCGACGGCGTGGACGTGATATCATATTGTTACTTTTGCATGTGCCTTATTAAATGGCACATTTAACTTCCCTTCAATCTTTCATTACGATGCGGTTTCTCACATTATTTAATCACTTTCGTAGATGACCCTTCTCTTTAGAACTTGAATACGAGTATCATATTTTCAAAGATGTCTCCCTTTCTTGCTTCATTCTTCTTCTATCCATGCTATGTGAAGTCCTCATCATGGACTTTCTTCTTGTGTTCACAGCGCTCACAGGGATTTGTGGCCAAATCCACTCTGGTGTAGCATCTCATAGAGTTGCGATTGAGCGAGGAAATATGTCTTATTTGATCACATCTCCAGCATCTTGTGGTGTTATAGAGATCTTCCATTATATCTTCTTTCATAAGATCTACATTCAAATCTTTGTGACCATATCCATCCATGAATAACAATGCCCATGAAAAATACTTTCCTTACCTTTGCTTTGGTGTCCCACGAATATCTTCTTGATGTCTTCCTTGCTTTATTATTTTGGGAATTTTTTTTTCCTTGTGTAGATGGTTTCTTTGCAACATTGTCTTCCTTCTTTGATATATTTACCTCATGCTTATTTGGTGCTTTCTTCAACATGTGTATCTTCCTTTGTATCCAAGACGATTTATCACATGATGATCTTTGATTTCCAAGATCTCATCCAAGATAAGTGAGCTATTCAAGGAATTTGTTTTGACTTTTCCACCTTCTTTCTAGGTCAACAATTTCGACTTCTAACCTGACATGACTCTTCCTTTTCATTTGTTGAATCTTCAATAGTTCCTCTATTCTTTTGGCTTCTTCAATTTGTATCTTGAGATGGACAATAATTTCAAAACTTTGCTAATCATCATCTATATTCATGTCTTGTTTTCCATTCTTTAGTCTTGTGATCTCTTCTTCCTTTTCTTCTAATTTAAAACTCTCTTCTTGTTATTTGATCATTCCCTTTAACTAGAAGATGTTACTTTGACTCCTCCTAAGAAACTTCTTAGTGTTATCGAAGATAGTTATGGTGTGTATAAAATGATCACTCCACAATATACATGTATAATCCCTCTTCAATTTCCTTTTGAAGTTTTAATGAATTTCCTTCTATTCTTTTCATTGGATAAAATACCATCAAACTTTACTGGAAAAGCTATCTACATCTTCTTCTTCATGGAAAAGATTCAAATAAATAATCATCATTGCATTCAAGGCTTTTAGAGTGTTCTTTACCTTCGTTGAAATATCCTCATGATCTTCCTTTTTGTCAATATCAACTGTACTTCTTTGCTTTTTATTTGAAATGTATTCAAGATCTTCTTTTTTTCCAACATCAACATATAATTCTTTTCCTTCATCTTCATGATATTTCTTTGTGCTATTATCACATTTATAAATAATTCATTCAAGAGTTTTGATGATTCTTTACCTTTGATGATCTTGATGGAGTGAATCTTCAATTTCTTCTTTCTCTTCTTTGCTTTGATATGTCTCCTCTAGCTTTTAGCCATAGATCCTTGGTAGTGCATTGTCCCATCTCTCTTTGATAGGGCTTGAGTCGAGAATTGTCTTGAGAGCCAATGCATCATTCTTCTTTCCTTCCCACTTTGAGCTGCAAACTGACTTCTTCTTCATGGAACATATCGCGATGGTTGCGCTCAAATAAATTTTACGCTCATTGTCTTCAAATACACCTCCCATCTCTATTCTCCAAGTAGAATAGTTTTTCCTCATCAAGGATTGGAACTTCATCATCCATTTGTGTGTCTATGGATATCCTTCAATCTTGTTAATGCTTGTAGTGAGGGAAGGCTGGCTCATTACCAATTGTTGGACACACACCTACCACCACACTTAGAGGGGTGAATGGAGTGGGGCTCTTTTCCCAAAACTTCCCTCTTGCATAAAGAGCTAATCAATTAGCATTCAACATTTATTCATTACCCATTGTTTTCATTTATAACCAATTAGATGTGAGCACATATCAGCAACATATATCAACAATATATCATCAACAAATTGTCATCACAATGAACACAAGAACCTGAAGATGTATGTACAATTTTCTTTTTTATTACGGACTACAATCCTTGGGGTTTATCGACTAACTGCTTGAATAGAGTAAAACTCTACAAGAGCACCAGCTCTATATGCAGAATCATCTTGCATTCGACTCTTGAGATAGAGGCAACAATCCTCAACATATATATTCACGGTACCATAAGCAAGAGCGTAACCATGCCAACACATTGCCAAACAACACGTAATCAGCTTTGTGTACCATATATAAGTGCATCCAAACATGTACCCAGTATATACCAATAATGTTTTATTCACTCATCAAAAATGACTCATTAATATGTACCAACATCATCAACTATACACCTCATGTATGTGTGTCAACTCATCAGCTGTTTGTCTCAACCATGACTAGTTTTGGATTAGTCGACAACCTAACTTGAAATAATCATAGCTTTGTACCTACCTGTGAATAAAGATCTGAAACTTATATACAATTTTTATTTACATTGTGTGTTTTATGCAATTCCTCCAAGTGGAACTACTTGGAGACCTCTCAAAAAGGAGTTATAGCAAAATGGCACCTTCTAGCTGAATTTTGGCTTATTCTAGAGAAGGACCTTGTAAGAGCGTGTACTGCACAAAATATTTGATGAATAGATGCAATATTCTGAGGCATACTAAAGACTATAATATATTAAATAATTGGTCTCATTGAATTTGGATCTGTTATGAATAAGTTATGGCGATTTTTTGCCTAAAACACGATTTTGACTAATTCCGGGGACTAATACAAACCATTTTCCCTTGAATTAACTCTCAAGCGCAATGATGACCCACAAGATGAATTTTTAACCACATATGCTTGGCTATGTTTTCTCACTTTCATATCAATTTCAAGATCTGAATAATTATAGAAACAGTTATAGAAAATGGTGAGATGACTTGTAAATAACATGCCTTGAGAAAGCACCATCAAAATAATGTATCCTTCCTTGCATTCGACCTTCTTTTCTTCATACTGCAGTTTGGCTTAGATATCCTTGGTTGCCTTAGTCACCTATAGATCTTCAATATCCTCAAGTGTTTCACACCAAAAAAATTCTCAAGAAGCTCTCCTGAGAAGCTCTCCATCAATACTCAAATATATTCCTGAAGCTCTCCATTGATCCACAAAGGGATGATCTGAGACCATTGCTATCTTATTGTAAAAGCATACCATCCTTTTGGGTCCTTAACCCATTTTAGATTCAGCAACCCATTTCTAGGTCCTTAACCTATTTTTTCCTTATTTTAGGGTTAACCACTTTTCCATAAATGAAAGTTCTCCAATACTTTAACATTTAAATATTCCTTCTTGATTTTGTCTGCTTTATCATTTCTTGATTTTTGTCACTTCTCTTGATTATTTAAATAATCCACCTTGAATTTGTCGCTTTGTTTATCATTTAAATAATATAACCCATTTCTGGGTCACTTAACCTATTTTCCCTTGTTTTTAGGAGTTGAAAAACCACTTTCCATAAATATTCCTTCTTGATTTTGTCCTTACTTTATCATTTCTTGATTTTTGTCACTTCTCTTGATTATTTAAATAATCCACCTTGAATAAAATAATATGAACCCATTTCTAGGTCATAACCTATTTTCCTTATTTTAGGGTTAACCACTTTCCATAAATAGAAAGTTCTCCAATACTTTAACATTTAAATATTCGTTCTTGATTTTGTCACCTTACTTTATCATTTCTTGATTTTGTCACTTCTCTTGATTATTTAAATAATCCACCTTAGATTGTCACTTTAATTTATCATTTTAAATAATATTAACCCATTTCTGTCCACTTAACCTATTTTCCTTATTTTTTAGGGTTAACCACTTTCCATAAATATTCCTTCTTGATTTGTCCACCTTATGTTTATCATTTCTTGATTTTTGTCACTTCTCTTGAGTTATTTAAATAATCACCTTGAATAAATACTATTAACTCATTTCTAGGTCCTTAACCTATTTTCCTTATTTTAAAGGTTAACCACTTTCCATAAATATTCCTTCTTGGATTTTTGTCACCTTATTTTATCATTTCTTTTAGAGTCCACTTTGACTTCTTTGACTTTGGGGGCCTAACCTTCATGTGAGGGTCAGCTTCATGTAGTAAGGCCATAACTCTCAAACCGGGGGGAGTTATGTGACATTCCTATACCGAGAAATGGCATGACACGCACTATTCATCTAGGATAGTTTCACCAACAATGTTCTTGATCTTCATCTGGGTTATTCCTCATAAAGGCATGGGTCCTCAACCTTTCTTCTAGGATAAATCAATCCGTGAAATCTTCCAGTGAGGGATTTCACCATAAGGGGACCACTTTAGAGAGTTCTCCATTTGTGCACCTTATCCAATCATGATAAGACAATAATGGAGTCATCTATACATTTTTCAACAATGCATCATATACCAATGGAACCAATCGATCCATCTTCATCATGTATCAATGACAACTCATTGATCCATCTTCATCATAAATTCTCATCAAGGACAATACATATTATCATTACATAAATCATCAGTCAATCAATCCTTTGACATCAATCAATCCTTATTACATAAATCATCAGTCAATCAATCCTTTGACATCAATCAATCACTTGGCATCAATCAATCAAACCATTGGCATCAATGACAACATGATCCAACAACTTAATCCTCTCAATGCACTTAAACAATATCATACACCATAGTATAAAATTCAATTTGGGGAAATTCTTACCTGGATTTCCCTTTGGCAATTATACAACATAATTTCCAAAAGAGAGATACTTACCTACATGGCTACCATTAAACGAGTTTAATGCTACCTAATTAATTGATGACTATAGAAGTTCTCATGCTTCCTTATCATCCTTATAATTCAATATTCCAGCCTTATGTTGCTTCCTTCCATATGCATCAACATTATCAACAACACTTGCAAACATGCAAGCATTCCCACTTTATGGCTGTCCCGAAAAGCCATAAAATACTTGTTGCTACAGTAATTGCAGCAACTTCTTTCTTCCTGAATCATGTTTCCTGGTTTATCCCAGAAGTTTTCCATTCTTCTGAATTCCTGATCCTTCAAGTGCTCTTTACTGTAACCACTGTGCATGATTATTTATGATCTGAGCACTTTCTAGCCAAATCACTCTTGGTTGTCTTGTATTTCCATCCAAATACTAAACGGGTATTAAATTTCAGCTTTTATTTATTTCCTAGATCCATCTATCCCAACTCATACTTGGATGAATTATAATTCCTTTCTTGTTGTCTTGTATACTATGGATCTTCAACATCCATTTATTTTTTGAACTGAACCATTCTAGCTCTTCCTTGACTGAATAATTTAGTATTTGAGTTTTATTGCATTCTTCTCCACTCCTTGCCAACTAGCCTTAAACTTGGCTTCCATAGCCAATATCTTATCATGTTGTAAGGATGGGCATATGCCTCCTTCCCTAGCTGCAGAGAAATAATTAAAAGAACTTAATACTACTTTTAACTTACCAACATAGTTTGAAGTGGTACCTCCACCCCCTGGGAATGTCACTCATGGCTCCATGCCATTTGAGATGGGTTCTTCTAAAGCACCATCTCTTTTGCATTCAAAACCATGCATAAAACCATTTTCCTTTTCATGGTTCTTTACTGACTCTCTACAAAGATTCATTCCACTTTTAAGTATTTCTTGGTTTAACCTTTCCATGCTATTGTGGAAATATCTTCAATACCTTTGGAATGCATCAATAATCTCTTCTAGTATTCTTGTTTTCACTCTTGGAGTGTTTTTCATGCATTCACATATGCTTGATGTCTACCTTATGAATTCTTCTTCCATTATTCTAGGATCTTCATAGACTTGCAACTACATATTATGTTGATATTAATTTTCAGCATTCCACTATTATTCGGATCCCTCTGATCCAACTCCTACATGACCCAATTCTATGTCCAAACATGTTTTTTGAGTAACCTTGGACAGTTAACACCAACTTCCTTCTTGAGGTACTTGATTTATTCCTTCCTTAGCTGATCATATCAACACTTGGATTTGCTTACTGGTTATCAATTTCCCCTGTCTTGACCAATCAGATTTCAACCTACCTTGCACAATCCACTTCTATCATGCCATATTGATGCCCTTCATACCATGCTTCCACTACGCACTATGATAACCATAAGGGAAGCATTAATCTAACTTCATAGCTAATTCCTGGATATGATGCAGTCTTTATCCAAATATGCATTAAGCCTCTTTCTTTATCTGATTACTATCCTTCTGATAGTGAATTCCTTTTATAATAGATCCTACTCCAATGCATTGCTTAATTTGTATATTGGCTTCTTTGAGAGTGTTCACTAATTAATTCACTACATGATCTATTCCTCTAGTCAAATGCCATTGAATACTTTACTAACATGAGAGGACTTCCTGTAGCGGCTTCCAAAGACTTTATGGTTGCGCCAAGATTCATACCTTGACATTTTGGGATCTTGGCTTTTGATCATATTATACAAGATTTTTTTGTCATAGCACTCTTTCCCTGAGTACCTCTGCTTATTTTTAACTAAAATTCAACCTTCTCACTTGTTAATAACTAAAAAAAATTAACTCTGCAAAATGTGCAGCCAACAAAACTTTGTCAGGTTAACTGACTCAACAATTTTCATGAAAATATATGAACCATTCTGGTTCCATAATATATCAGAATTATTTCTCCTGATTCCCTGGAAAATTGAATGCCCAGATCAATTTTTTGGGTGTATAATTAGATTCCATTGTTCAATACCTTTCCAACGCCTACTCCCATGATCAATCCTGAGTCTTAAGAAGAAAGTTATGGCTAATTAAAAATTGCCCATTAATTTTTATGTTCACTCTTCAACTTGGCGCAACTCTGCGTGGTAAATCTGCATTTTTTCACCTACTCCTTTGGAATTTTCATGGGATATCCATTTGGTTTATTCATATACATATTATGGACACTCTGTCCAAGTTTCACCTCATTCTTGGTTTTGAGCTGCTAGTTACAGCCTGCTAAAATTCTAGGCCAAAATAACATATTGTAATTGATATGCTACAGGTACCTTATTTTCCATATTAAACATCTTTAAAATGCCCAGAAATTTAATTTAGCTCTGGGATTGTCTTCTATGGTTCAATATATTTCCATTGACTGCTCCTGTGCCTCAATCTGATTCTGGAGCAGAAAGTTATGGCTCTTTGAAGCTAGTTGGGTCTTATAATTTACCCTTCATTGTTTGTGATGTAACTTTCTCATAAAAGATCCGTTTGACGAACAGTTTACACCATTAGAAATATCTCTCTGATTTATTTCATTTAAAATGAAGGGACAATGTGTACCTTTGGTACACCTCTATCTCATGGTTTTTGAGTTGTTAAAAATGCTCTTAAGGCCCTCGAAAACATGCACACACCTTATCATCATATGCACTCCACGCAACGCAAAATTTAGTGCATGCACCCGCACACAATCATTTTCCCACGCGACGCCAAAATTTAGTGCGCACACCCACACACCAACACTTTTCCGCGCAGTGCCAAACTTTAGTGTGCACACCCACACACTAACACTTTTCCTAGCGGTGCCGAAATTTAGTGTGCACACCTGCACACTAACACTTTTCCGTGCAACACTAAATTTTACATATCACCAGCTTTTTACTGCGCAACATGCATTTTTAGTGCGCCCACCTGTGCACATTCATTTTTATGCGCGTCACTTCCTAGTGGACTCCGCTGCAGAAATTGGGGATTTTGCTTAACTTTTTCCCCTTTTCTTCCATACACATTCTGCAACTATGAAATTTTCTCAATTTCACCCCGTTGACACCCCTTCGACCTATGCAACAACAATTCGTTGAAGGTTGACATTTCTGGAACGAATTTTTCCCAAACTCAATTCACGAATTGAGAATTTTATTTACTAATCTCGCTCCATCTGCCATGGCTTCACTGTAACTTCAAATTCGACCAATTCCAAGTCTGAATTTTCCAAAACAGATATTAAATCAGTAATATTTCATCGCATGTCCAAATTTCTCCATTTTCCCGTGAATTTACCAATTGAAATTGGAAATTTTCCCAATTCCGCGCAGTTGTTGTTACTTTTTACCATGGATGTTTTGTAATTTGAAATTTGTCCACTTCGAAATAAATCCTCTGTGACATTTCGCTTCACCTCAAATTTCTCGGCCCATCGAGTCTCAGTGTTGAAAACTGAAGCTCTGATACCATTTTGTAACATACCTAGCCACAAACATGTCGGGCAATGCCACTACTCAACTGATTTACTTAGCTCTGATACCATTTTGTAATGTCCTCGAACATCCATGCCAGGCCACTCTACGTCGGAGAACTCTCTTGTTCTCTCTGCGAAACATACTGTAACATACCCAGTATCAAACTGAGCTATCCCACATAAAATTTTCAAACTGCATGCAATTAAAATATACACACATAGAACTCTTTCAGAAGCATATATATAAAACGTAAACATACAAATACATCTGTAATATATAGATACACTCTGAAAAAACAATAAACATGTACATGCAGCCTATACAAAAAATACCCATAAATATAACATGGTTATAAATCATACATAGGATAAATCTGTAAAAATAAACACGGAAATAATAATGCAACATGTAAATTTATCACACAGTTGACACTTATCTTGGTAAGAATATCACCAATTTTGTGTAGACCTTCCACGAACCTCCCAGCCTTATACCACATTGTTCATCACTCTCAATAGTGAGTCACCCCCGAGTTGGGACTAAACTCCACCCAGGTAAAGGGTTCCTAACTAGGCTAATGGCTCATGGAAAACAGGAAAGACTCTGTCACAGGTGCCTACTCAAACTAATAGCCTACAGTCCCCCATTCCCCACATGCATGTCCCACCCAAGGAAGTGTGCCCCTTCTCTGCTCAACAGTCCCTCGGCTGCCCCACTTCTCTTTCAGGGCTTCAGCAACGGGCCGAACAGGAAGTCTCAGAGCCTTGTAGCTGCAGTTTAGCACCTTTAGGAAGTCAATTCCCCAACAATTCTCTCATCTAGAGAGAAATTCCTCATGGGCCTGACAACTTGACGCAACCCGCCCCTCACCGATCAAGCCGCTCCACCAGGACCTTCTAATTCTCACAGGCCCGAAGAGTCAACGGCTCTCTTTCTCCCTCAGGAGTTCCTGTCACCCACAGAACACTATTCGGAAAATCTTCCCTTCGGAAATCGGGAGATCGGGTCTCGCGATATCGCGAACCTTGTGTGCATGATCTCGTGCAATTCAAATCCCCGAACCCCGAACTCCGACAACACGCCACCTGTCCTCCAATGATCCTTGGGTCCCACGCTGCCGCGTCTCCTTCGAGATTTCATGGATCGCGAATCCACGATGCGAGAACTCTTGGGCGTCGAGAACCCCGATTTCCCGAACGCCGAAATCCCGAAGTTCGATGACACCTGTCCTCCCCTCGTTCTATCGGGATTTCGCGATTCGGGAGTTCGCGCTTCCTGATACACAAGGTCACAGACCCTGCTAAACCCCGAATTCCGACTCCTCAAGATCTTCCGCCACGTGTCTTCCTAGAGATCGACGGCTCCAGTTGACTCGGGAAATCGCCGGTCGCGATTTCAAAGAGTATAAAACTCTTACCTCCGGGAACGTCGAACGCCGAACCCCGATCCAAAGGGATCCTGCGCCACGTGTCCTTGTCCAGATCAACGGTGCAGATTCATTCGGGGAATCACGATTCGCGATTCTACGAGGGGTGAATCCTCGCCTTATCAATCCCCGAATGC
>SNQJ01S0109794.1:6696-23543 GCA_010110895.2 Picea sitchensis
TGTCCTTATGAATATCGCATGTGATTTATCCATCATGCATGGCACAAGCGAGTCGAATATAAGTTGGTACAGAGGCACTAGGAAGTGATTACAGATATTGTGATATTTTGTCCTATACTTGTGCTCCTAGAGAACCTTGCAGCAAATTTGTATTGGGAGGTTGCTTGGCTGTCAGGACCATCCCATATGTGGATATGCATGAAATATGCATACCATGTCTAGGAGATAAGAGGAAATGTGAAAACTCTAAAATTTCCCAGGCACGGTCTCTTTGACTGTTCTGAGAGATTTTTCCAGGGATGTTGATAGAATGTCGACCCAGTTTAAGGTCGACCCAAAATATGCAATGTAATAAATAAGAGGCACCTAGGTTATCAAAAATTTCAAAGCACTAAGTTCCCCATATAATCTTCACATCATCGCCACCACATATTGGTAAGGTGTTTTGAGCAAGTTGGTGGGATATTCACCTAAGGTCATTGATTTGAATGGTTTGTTGGGTTTGTACCAAGCCTTCAAAAGATCATTTGGCTTAAGTGGGAACTTTCTTATAATATTTTCATCCAGTGATATTTCCCTACTATCTAGGTGGTAGAATGAAGCTATAGTTGAAGATTCAAAAGATGGTATCAGCTGCTACCTAGCATTGAGAATATACATGGTCTCCAAGTCGACATTCCTTACTATCCATGAAATAGCCTCTGCATAGGGAAAGATTGTTGTTTGTGTTTCCACCTTGTATAGCTTGAATTTTATGATGTTTTTAAATGTCTTGACATCAGATCCATATTCTACCCATGGGAATATGGTTTGGTTATTGAACATTTGGTAAACCTCACCCCATTTGATTGAATTTTCTTTATCGATGACCCCTTGAGTGCCATCATATTTGGGTCCTGGGTTATCTATTTCTTCCTCTTGAACGCTTCCACTTATAGAGGCCTCTTCAATAGGAGCCTTGTTGGAAATTTTCAATCATTTGTAGGGTGACATGGTCGAATCAACAAACAAACACATTCATCATTAGTTCTCAATAACACCAAGGTTAAATAGAAGTATCATGTATTCAATGAAAAAAAATGGAGAGTGAATGTTTTATCTTTGCATCTAGGTTATTTGAAGGCCCTTTTGAGGAAATCGACGAGTTAGTGTTTTTGGTGCCGATACGCACCTGTATCAGTGTCTGAAATATCATCCTCGCTAATATAGAAAGATGTATAAACATCCAGAACAAGATGACTCGCCATCATTGCAAGAATACTTAGCCAATTTTTAGGTCAATGACAACAAGGAGAGGTTAACTGTGTATCATTATTAAAGGAAATATCATCGTTGATAAGGGGAATGTAATTTCAACACTTATTCTATGATCAACACTAGATAAGGGGAGAGTATATAGGCACTCATTTTGTGATCAACACTAGTGAAGGAATAGACCATATTAGCACTTGAAATTCGATTGATGTCGATGAGGTAAAGACCATATCAGCACCTGACATTTTATTGTCATTGAAATGTGGAAGAGTGTATCGACGCTCATCCCTTGATTATTTTCGATGAGGAGGGATGAATTTCATTGCTCAAAATAGTATGGTTTCTTAAACAATTTGTTTTTTCTTATTTGAGGCTAAGTCATATTCAAATAGATATGTGAAATCCTTGACCAATGGTGTATGTTGCATACATTTGATGTTGGGTATGTGTTATATTATTTGCACGAGTAGTAGTGTTTGCATTGTGTTGAGTGTGTAGGGGGGCAAAATCCCCCCCGTGCGGGGGTTCAGGCGCAGCGCCCCCGAGAATTTTGTTCTGCCTCGGGAAACATGTCTCATTTTGGGCGGTTTTTCGTCACATGGTTTTTTGTCGATGGTTTTCTATTTTCGGTTAAGGAATTAGGGTTGTTGACTAATCTAGGTCATTGGGTTAGGGTTTTGGATGTCGTTGGCTCCTATATGTATATTGTATTGTAAACAATGTAACACTATGAATGAATATAGAATATGTTGGTTTTCCCGGTTTGGGTTTCCAAGGGAAAAATCTCTATGTAATGTTTGTATTTTCCATTGTATCATTTATGTTCTTTTACTGAAAATTTGTTTGCAGTAAATATTGTACAAAGTTAAAATCTACATTCGAGACATAGCACAGGATTTTCTTAGGGTTTTTTTTTACAAGGGTTGCAAGCAATCGGTAGGGTTAGGGCATGTATGAAAGTAATGTCATGGCATGGTTGATGGGTGCGAAGGGTTTCAAAGAGGGTTAGGGAAAATATCTACCAAGGAGAAACCCAATTGGTCGRGACTAATATTAGGGTCTAGCTTTGGGGAAGAGGTTAGGGCCATGGATGATGATGGTCAAGGCATCAGTCGAGGAAAAGGAAGGCATGGTCAGGTTAAGGTAAAACCCCTTGCCTATCTATATGAAAAATGAAACCGAAACTAAAAAATAAGGGAATGACACGTGCGAAGAGGGTGAGGACCACCTACCAATGAGTTTGACGCTAACACGTGGGTGAGAGGGTAGATGCTCTTGATAGATGCTTTTGTCACAGAGGTTTTCCTGAAATATGCTCTGATTTCTCTCGGTGACAATGGTGAGGAACTAAGCCTTGGTGGGGCTTTATAACCTTTTTGTGTGCACTCAACACGAGAAACAATGTAAAGAGCATAAGGAATATCATATATCAGTGATAGAAAGAGGCTTGGGATCAGAGGGTGTATCGGCGTTGAAATAAATTCTGATCGTTGATAAAACAAAGGGTCATGAAAAATGTGCGTTAGAGATACTTTATGCATGAGTCGGTGATGAAATGTTTATGGAAATTGTTAGCACTGAAAGTCACACTTTGACTACTATAAGTGTAAGCTCAGCACCCATCAAGATGTTAAAGATACGTTTTTATAATAAGGTGGAAAATGGATGAAAACTCAGGAAAAGAATGTCAATCATAGCTCACTCCATACAATATGCATCAGCAAATAAGGCTTTGAGTAAATTAGATCAGGATTTAAGAAATAAGTGGATAGGTAGAAGACTTCAATAAGAAATATGTAATATTCCCACCATATACATCATGTAGTACTAATAAACATATGAAGAAAAACCCTTTGAAACAAGAACTTATTATAGTTGAAGAGAAAACTCTGATATAATCATAAACAGTATCACAACAAATCCTCCATTGCAACAAAGATACAATTAAGCCCATTGAAGCATTCAATAGACTGCAATCAGGTCTGGTACATGCAATAGGAGATATCCTATGTTACATAGACAACATCAAAATACAAGTCTCTCTCCAACCATTCGAACCCCCTTCAGTCTTACAATGCCTCTCTTATATCCTAGGATTTCATTAATAGATTTTAAATTCGAATCACCACTCCTGCATAGGATTCCTATGCCAAAAGGTGGCGTGACTACAATTGTTCAACAAAAATAAAACATAATGTTGAAATTTAGGCTAATGTTGGAAACGTCTTCTTTATGGCTCATGAAGTGCCCCTTTGAGCGCATATTCCTTTGGAAGGTGGTCCCCTAGCTTGCAACTGACCCTTAGACAACTAGAAAGCATCCATCTTAACACCTGGCAGTTGATCCTCCCTTAAAAAACTACAAAGCATGAGTTTGTAGTGCTTGTCTGTATCATCCAGTTCGTAGTGTTGGGAACTCCAAACTTTCCTGTAGTGGCTCGTTTCATTTGATAGAGTTTTAAAACGTTCCAAAAATTATCTCAAGTGCCCCAAACTATTCTAACATCTTATAATCTTGGTACATGAATAGAAGAGAACATCCCAACAACTAGACATGGTTTATAAAGCATAACCATACTCAAAATTGCAAAATGCATCAAACATGAAACTTGTCAAAAATTGATATTGGTTAAGGAGGTTCAATTTATTCACTTTTTAACTCTGGAACTTCTCATGGTAGCAACTTTAGCCAACATATATAGATTTATCTTCGCCAAATCCTCTTTAAAAGGTTGTAGTTCTAGCTTTATCTTTCTGATCTAAGCTTGATAATATATGTTTTGTATGTAGAGATTTATGAGCTGCCTGTGGAGGGGCAAGAATATTTTAGCCAAAATATTTTATTTGTTAATGGACTTACGATGAATATCCAACACTTCCTTAAATTTCCTTCTGACACTCAAGTCTTCCTTTCTCATCTTATCAACTTCAGCCCTTGCCTCTTTAAGTTGTCTTTTGAGCCTCTTGAATGTGGTATTTCTTTCCTCTTGAGGGGTGGTGATATCAACAATTCCAATGGGTTGCTCAAAATCTTTGGATTTACCTCTCCTCTGGGCTATCTCTATTACATCATTTTTCACAAGAACATTTTGCTTGGTCGATGCCCTAGTGAAAGGTCTCCTAGGATTAGTTATGTCTACAGCAGTAGGTGAAGGAAACATAAGTTTTATTCCTCTCAGGCATGTGGTTTTAGTTGGAGGAACCTCCATAGGAGTGGGCTCTGCCATGGGTGAAGCTTCCCTATGTGAAGATTGTGAAGGCCCTCCTACCTCTGTTTCATTTGTAGCTATGTTATATGTATCAGTCATAGAATCACCTATTTTCCTCTTTCTAACCTTTGAACACACAATATTATCCACAGGAGAAGGTATTTGTATCTTATATTGTGGAGTGGGAGCAACATTTAGCTGAAAATGTGATGTCATGAGGAATGTTTCCCAATCAGTATTTGTCTTTCTTAAATCTTCCATCACCAACATTTTAATAAGGCCAGAGTGAAAAACAGTTCTATCTACTTTCTTAGATTTGTCTTGAACTCTATCAACCATCTTACCAGTGCTTCTAAAGAGGTAAAAATGGAGATTCATAGCTTCTTTCCCTGTGAAGTGTAATAACAGCCTCATGTGATATTGATAAACCATGTTAAATATTCCCTCAGAGGTAAAATACATTTGAATAACCTTTAACATCTTATCAAAACCTTCAAGCATATGGTTTATAGGGACTCCTTTGGAAAAGTTGTCCTTTTGATACTCTAGTTTAGAAAATTCCTTAGAGAAAGCAGCATTTAATGCCATGGCCTTAAACCATTTTTCTCCAATGTTGGGTATCTTTGTTGTGACTCAGATGGACCTCTATGAAAATTCAAATTCTATTATTCCCACCATGGTTTTAGTACCATCGAAATTTAATGCAAACTCTCTGGCCACCTCTAGATGCCCCTTTTGTATCTTTTGACAAAAATTGATGCGGCCTATTCTCTGGAAAAAAAAAAACTCTGATCAAAGGGTCAGAATCAAGCAGTTGCATGTCATAAGGATTTTTCCTTACAATTTCACCTCCCTTATGAGATTTCTTATGTTGTTGACTATCCATACTAATGCCGGGGAATTATTTCTTGAGTTGTAATAACAGGTAGATGTAGGAAAATAGGGAATATAAGAGACTAGTGTTTTAATGGAAAACTGCTTTCAATAGGATAACCTTGTACAGAATTTTTATATAACTCACTTTATGCACACTCAGGAATGAGACATGGCATTATTCAAACATGAGATATAAAGAAAGGAAACTGGAATTTATAATAAGAGGGAGACACATGTGAATTCTCTGCTTAAAACAAGGTTTTCAAGACAATACAATTATCATTTAACAGCATGATAATGCATGCAATCTTTAAACCTAGTTTTACAACTGATCAACCACAAAATCCAAGATGAGATCGATACAAAGTCACTCTTTTAAATTTGAGCTTGAAAAATATGCAGAAGAAGGGTTTTCAATAAAACTGGAACAAAGGATTCATAGCACTGAATTTGCGGCACATAATTCACAATGTAGGAGAAGAGGGTTCGCAGCATTGGGGAATATTAGTGGAGAAAATGAATTATGAGTAATGGTAAGGATAGACGATGTCTTAGAGGTAATGAGTTTTAATGAGCAAGGTTCAGAGCATGAAGGGAATGAATTTGAAAGCAGGAAGTAGCATAATAGAACAGTTCGCAGCGTCGAGGGGTGAAACTAGCAAAAACCTCTCCTTCAACCTTTAAACAACGTGTAAACTCTCATGGAGTACCTGGTGAACTTGTGCTTTATGTTGATGTTGTTAAGTTTGAACGAGAATGTTAGCAAGTAGTCCAACCTCCAAATACCCTCTTCAGCCAGTTCACAGCATGAGTTCGTAGCGCCTGTCTATAGCACCAAGTTCGTAGTGCCTAGCTCAAACATGAATTGCACACTTGGAGGAAACTATTAGAAACTTTTATGACATAATCCCTGAGAATTTGTTTAAAATACCAGCTCTGAAAACAATGAGATCTTCTTTGACATGATCCATAAATGCAATGATGGCAATGAATGCATGGAGTACTTTGAATGTGTTGTGAACTCTCCTAGTGATTTGGTAGCGCATAGATCAAATATGATTTGATAGCTAAACGGATAAAAGGTGAAAAAGGAGGATCTTGTGTGCAACATGGAGGTGTGACATTTCAAGGTGATGATGGAGGGTTTCAAAGATGTGACTCATGAAGGTTTATTCAACTTGTCATGATAACAAAGACATAACCCAAGGACTCTAGACCAAGGCCAAACTAACCTTATCTTATTTGAATCAAAATTTGAAATATGGCTATAGCAAGAAGTCATAAAAAACTATAACTTAAGAAAACCTATGACTTAAAATCAAAACTGAAATGATTTTTTGACCCTTATAATTCTATGTGATAACAGGCACCAGTGTATCGATGTCAATGACACAATTGATGTCGATACATGGAACAATAATGACCAAGTGTTGGCCTCATTCTTATACCGGTGATTACAATGGTTCGGTCATCGATTTATTGGTGACTGAAGACTTATTGGTGCCGATGCAAATGGTCTTGTCGAAAAAAAAATAAAGTGTTGAAAATAAAATGCATTTTGGTGACAAAGAACGAATGGGTGTCGGTGTATCAGCATCCAAAACTTAATTGGCGTTGATACCCAAATAGTTTAAATAAATAAAAAATCAAGTGTTGGACGTTTTTATTTATCGGCAAGGAAAATATTAACTCACTGATAGTGGTTGTATTGGCAAGGGAAATTTTTCCTATGTCGATATAGACCAAGTCAGTGAGTTTGGAAACTTAGAAAAACTTAAGAAAAAGTTTGGAAGAGACTCAATCAAAGATCATGAGAACAATTCAACTTCCATGACAAGATAAAATGGTCTTGAGACAAAAAAACAAGGGTCCCTATTTATTGGGAAAAAATGACTCTCTAAGCAATGAAACAAGAAAAAAGGGAAGTTGTGGTGTTGACACAACATGACCCTATAGAACTATGTAGATAACTAGTGATGGTGCAATTCAACTCATGTAGTTAGATGGCCAATTGAGAAAGCAATGGGTGAATGCAACACACGTAAATTCATATGCAGCCCCAACCCCAGTAGATTCACCATGATTTCTTGTAGGTGGGGGAGTGGGAGTTAGTGTACCATATTAGAACTCCAATTTCAGTCTTTTACTTTCCATGTTTCATTTCAACAAGTCAAGTTCATCCATTTCAATTTTAGTAATTTCAATTATAACACATATTTCATTCAATTTGGAACTAAAAAATAGATATATAAACTTAACTGAACCAAAAAAATCACTTTTGATGATGTCATTGTTATAACAGTTTCCAAATTGGTCAATTGAGTTTAAGTCAGGTGGTTGAGAGAAGGAGTGTTATCCTTTCCACCCAAGATCAATTCCTGTAAGTGACATGTTGAGTTCTTAATGAGTATATTGTTGCATCAACCTTGATTCATGAAGAATCTCATTTACCTTGGGTACAATCCTCAAAATGAGGGGAAGTTCTTAGTTGGTTTTGTTGGGATATGTCTTTCATGAAATATGAAAAGATAAAAATCAAATTTTATTGAAATATGTATTTTCTACTTTAATTTTGTTTTGTCATTTGTTGATTTGTACGTCTAGAAATGATAAGCATAATAAGTCAAAGGTTACATAGTCTTAAATTACTCTACGAGAGAAAATATTTGTATTTGTAGTGTTAGTGGAAACTTGGATATGAGAATGGAATGGGTTTCATGAGAACCAAGGAAATTGCATATTTAATGGGACATAAAGCTGGGGATGTGTCTATGTAGGGAAATATATCTATGAGAGGGAATTCTCTACATCTAAAATCTATACTTGGGGGGATTTTGGTTGCTAGAAGAATTGGGTCGTGTCACCATTAATATGATTTTGGTGTGGAGCCATGAAAACCACAATAAATTTCACATAAGTTATGATTGACACAACCATGCTACCATTAGGTATAAATAGGTCACAACTGAAATAATGTCTTATCTTGCAATTATGACCAGGTCCAATAGGATATGTTAGGGAATTAGGTCAACAAATCGAGAGAGAAAGATCAATGACTAAGGTATTTCACTTTTCAATTGGGGATAATCTCATGGAATAATAGGCTTTATTAGACATGTTTGGGTCCAAGTATCCCCAGTGGAATGAGTGTGTTTGAGGAGATACCAAAAATTTAAAGCTTAATTTGTAACAATCAAAGCTATAGTTCCAATCTTAAGGACAATCCCATTAAAATTGAGCTATCGATAGGAGATTATGTAAATGATGTGAGAGAATTTAGTGGGTCAGCCACCATGGTGGCACATAGCACTAGCCTATTATTGGAGTGTTATAAAAATGATACCACGTGTTGGAGCAATATTTGATTAGGGCATAGAATCATAGTTCGCAAGTGACATTGGTAAGTTGATAGAGACCCTCAAAGGGATATGTGGAATAGGTACAGCTAGTGAACTATGAAGTGCACACTCTCACCTTAACCCTAAAGTTGCTATCCAAAAATTATTGAGGGATGAGGGAGCCCAATAAGTCAGTGAACCATCGCAACTTCTATGTCTATGGTATCCATCCTCTTGCTTTCTTTAGCTGATTGTAGGAAACACAAATAAAGAAAGAGAAGTTTTGAAGGAAACAATGGGGTAATATTTATTGAAGTAGTTATACAATTATAATCAATAAATCCAAGAAATAAAATTGTTTGATCCTACAAATTAATGTCTACATATTGAGAGGATATATCATGCATATTTATGAGTATGTTAATGTTGCTAAAGATACTTAACAATTGCTAGGGGGAAGACAAAATTCCATCATAGGCTATTATTTCTACATTATAAAATATCTTATGAATTTTATACATAAAGGAATGGAGCCACACTTGATGGATGTAGGTGGGTTATTAGAAACACCAACAAGTGGTCAGCCATCATTGAAGGCTATGATATGACCTCTTTCATAGCTACTAGTTCCAATACAATACATGGAAAACATCTCTACAATGAAGCACACCCAAAACATCTAGGATATTATCACCACTTGGAATTCTATTTTTGAAGAATTTAGTAGGTTTAGGGATGTGAATATCAAAGAAATCCATGAGATAGAGCCCCTTTTTGTATAATAATATGCGGAACCCAACTCAGGGATGAGTTGGAAGGTGTGGTTAGGGATTTGTTGTGGCCCAATTTTGTCTAAGTATTAGCATGGAACCAAGGTTAGATAAAGATGAATCCATGAAACACATCAAGACGCAAATGCCTAAGTAAGAAGAACCATAGAAGTTAGATTATATAGAGTGTTGAGCCATTATCATTAGTTATACCAATAAGGAGCACCTTTTCTAACTTAATTTACCTTTAAAATAACTGTATGTGGAATTATTACTAAGGGTAAATATAAAAATATTTATTTGGAATTATTCCTAAAAATGGCTCTAAAAACTATGTGAGTGACAATTTGCAAGATATATCTTGAACCATACACTTGTAGATCCATGATCTCTCTTGCCAACTAATGTGAACTATCTTTTGTTTTATAAAAGAGAGGTTTTTGGTAAGATAAAGTTTTTTTTTTAGATCTAACACCCTTATGTTGGTATTGGGATAGATTTTGATGACCTTTCCTTGCTCCTTGTTGTCCTTGATTGAGATATAGTTGCCTTGACTCTCTAATTGAGATATTTCCTTGAGTGTTGACTAGTGGATCTACTTGGATACTTCTACCATTGTGGGAGAGTAATATCCTTATCTTGAGGAAGGCTTCTATACATGTTGCTAAGGATGGAGGGATCTAGGTTGGGGTGATGAAGGAGTTGCAACAATGGATCAGGTATTCATACTTGTTGTAATACATTTCCCATACTCTTAAATATAGATATATCTTCTTTCTCCCCCAATTCCATTATAGGGAATTGTTTCTTATCACCTAATATAGGATTCCCCAATGAGTGAGTTGGAATCTTGCCACAAACTGATATATCACTATCTAGTTTTCCCAGATCAACATCTCATAACATGATATGAAAAATAGAAAGGAGAAAGACATACCCTTTTACATTGGTTGTTGTAGATCCTAATAAGTAGTCTCAATCAGCACACAAACAAGCAACCAAACCCTTTTCCAATCCAATATATGCATTTCAATTAAGATATTGATCTAAATTTATTCTTAAATTAAACAATTCAATACCAATTTCTAGATCTATATACAATATGTTGGAATATTCACCAATATTGAGAGGGGGGGTGAATCAATATTGAGCACTTTTTACCACTTTAAATCCAAACATGTAATCTTCAATTATTCCATTCACTTATGATTGCATTTAATATATAACCATAAATATTGCATCACATCATAACAACAGATACACAGTACACCAGAACTTTACGTGGAAACCCAAATGGGAGAAAACCATGGAATGGTTTATTATATATCAAAATATTACATTCATAGGAAGCACCAACTTCCAAAATTCTCCAGCACCAATTGAAAGGAGGATCCAACCCCCTATTTATAGGCTCCAACCTGAAGGAAGCTACAATTCCCTAGATTCTCTAGCTCCAACTGGAAGGAGGATCCAACCCTCTGATTTACAGGCTTCAACCTGAAGGAAGCTCCAACTCCTTGTATTCTCCAAATCCAACTAGAAGTATGCTACAACCCCCTAATTTACAAGCTCCAACCTAAAGGAATCTCCAACTCCCTGTATTCTTTGGCTCCAACTTGAAGGAGGAGACGACCCCCTTTCCTTTCACCTTCCTTACGCCCTGAAATATAAGTGTAGACTCAACTTGTCACTGTCACTATCACTGATAATAAACCTGTCATTATAATCATCATCCAACTTGTCACTGTCCCTATCACTGATAATCAACCTGTCATTATCATCATCATCCAACCTGTCACTGATACCGATATCTCAAACCAAATCCAACTTGTCTGTTGGGTATGTGTTATATTATTTGCATGATTTAGCCTTAGTGTCTATTATGTTGTGTCAAGCACGCAAGGGGGTTTGAGGGGGGGGAGGGGGGGGCGATAGCCCCCCTGCACGGGGATTCAAGGGAAACAACCCCGATAATTTTGTTTTCCTCAAGAAACGTGTCACAATTTTGTCTCATTTTGTGTGTCGCCCCGATTTTTGTGTCCATTGTTGGGAGGTTTTTCGACACATGTTTTTGATGATGGTTTTTTATTTTCGATTAAGGAATTATGGTTGTTAATTAATCCAGGTCATTAGGTTATGGTTTTGGATGTTGTTGGCTCCTATATGTATATTGTATTGTAAACAATGTATCACTATGAATGAATATAGAATATGTTGGTTTTCCAGGTTTGGGTTTCCAAGGGAAAAATATATGTGTAATGTTTGTATTTTCCATTGTATCTTTTATGTTCTTTTACTGAAAATTTGTTTGCAGTAAATCATTGTACAAGGCTAAACTCTACATTATCCCTGTCCCTGTCACTGATACTGATATATCAAACCAAATCCATCCTGTCACCATCCCTATCTATGATACCTATACCTCGTCATCGACAACAGCATCAAAACTTATCACAGCTACTGCCACTAATAGTGTTACCATCCATGTAACAAGCACGTCCCATATCCTTAAACCATGTGCCAAGATATGCCTCAAACAAGTCCCATAATATCCATGAATCATGTACCAAATATATGCCTCAATCATATGCCATACCATCCATGATATTCCTCAACCATGTACCAAAAGATGTACCTCAACCATATACCATATCATTCATAATATGTCTCAACCATGCCATAAACCATGTAACATAAGATATGCCAAAATAAAGTAGCATAACATCAATTATGTACCTCAACCATACACCTCAAACCATGTTCCAAAACATCCAAGATATGCATCCAACCATATACCTCAAGCATGGGCCAAGCATCAATGAAATTCCTCAAACAATATGCCAATAGATGCCTTAAGCATGTGCCAAATCACCAAGATAAAAACCTCAAAACACATAGAGAACCATATCTTTCAACATGTGAGAAACATATTGCATACCATCACAGACTCTCATACCTTCTTCATCTTCAGCAGCAAGAGAATAGCATCCTCGTCAAACTTTGCCTCAGTCTCGTGGGACTAGTTTTTGGATTAGTCACAAACCCTAACTTTCAAAAAGAATAACTATGTACCTGTAATTAATAAAGGGATGAAACTCATACCCAATATTCTTCGATATATTTTCTGAAAATCCTCCAAGTTTCACTCCTTGAATCGTCCCTAAAAAGGAGTTATAGCAAAAATGGCAAACCTTGTTGAATTTTGGCCTATTTTGGAGAGTGAACTTGTAGAGCATGCCACACACGGAATATTTGATATATGGTTTTGAAACTCACATAAAACATACTAAATACTATACTATTTCCATTTCAATTGGTCTCATATAATTTTGATCCTCTATGAATAAGTTATGACTGTTTTTCTCATAACACTTGTTTGAGACTAGTTTCAGGACTAGTCAAAAACTTTATCTTCCACGGAGTGTATCTGCAAAGATACAACGACCCAGAAGCTGAACTTTTAACCACCAACACATT
The DNA here is from genome assembly GCA_010110895.2 of Picea sitchensis. Taxonomy (NCBI): domain Eukaryota; kingdom Viridiplantae; phylum Streptophyta; class Pinopsida; order Pinales; family Pinaceae; genus Picea; species Picea sitchensis. The sequence goes on from SNQJ01S0109794.1 coordinate 19,620, forward strand.
GATATGTCTTCTAAACATCCTCCAAGTTTCACTATCTGATTCATTCTGTAAAAAAAAAATTATATCTAAAATTGTAAGATGACCTTTAAATAACATACCTTAGAACACATAATCACAAGACTTTGTCCTCCCTTGGAATTTCACTCTTCTTCACTTTATATTCCCTCTAAAATTCACCGAAAATATCATTGGTTACCTCAAATAAAATTCACTTGATTTTATGTCACAAATGAACTCATAGGTTCCTTATTTATACAAGATTTGACACCCTCTTTTTAGGGCCAACTTGACCCAAATAAAATTCAATTTAATTTTTAATGATTATTCCATTGGGTCCAAATTTACCAACAATATCCTTAATATTTATTTCAATATTCATTACGACACTTTTCTCAATTAATTAATGTTGGGACAACTTGTAGATTTTGTTTGAAACCGTTTGGGGGCTTCTTAACCATTACTTTGGGGCTTTAACTTCAAGAGAGCATAACTTCTCAACCATGAGGAACCACGTGTTGTACCACCTACTGTTGGAAATGGCATGATGAGGACTATCCATATATGGGGGTTTTGCATAGATTTTCCACATTCTTCATCTTTTTTTCCTCAAATAACTTCGGGATTCATCACCACACCTCTGGGGATTCTTAACCACTTAACCATATTTCCAGGGCTTCTTGTAGACTTCTTCAAATCATATTCCCATGAGGGACATGCTTGGAGCTACTCCATAAGGGGACAATTTTGGAGACTTCTCCAAATACACCCAGCTTTTGGACTTCTTCTAGGGTTGACATCTAGGTTTGACATCAATGACAACCAACTATCCAATAAAATCCCCCTTTGGAATTGATGCCAACACTCATACTCCCCCTATGACCAATGCTCCTGATCTTTCTCTCCTCATGTTTCTCTCCCCATTTGAAATCAATGGAAAAGGGTGACTCTCTTTTGGGCTATTCCCCCTATCTTCATGCTTATGATCTTTCTCTTCCCTTTTGATATCAATAGTAAAGAGTGACTCCCCTTGATAGTATACCTTTTATGAACAATCTCTCTTTGTCTTCATGTGCTTCCCCTATATTCATGCCTCTGATCTTTCTCTTATGTTTTTTCTATTTCTCTTCTCCTTTGACATTAAGGGTAACTTCCTCTAACGATTTCTCCCCCCTATCTTATTTTGCAAGATGTTGTGTAGATCAATTTGGGGCTTCATGTATATTCTATCTTTTCTCTCTTCTGGTGCTCTTTTCCATTGGTGCTTCCTGTTACTGTAATTTAGTGATGTATATGAAAATCATTCTAGGTTTTCTCCCATTAGGGTTTCCATGTAAAATTCAGTTGTACTATGTATATGTTGTTATGATGTGATGCATTGTTTATGGTTATATATTAAATGAAATTAGAAGTGAATGGAATCATTGAAGATTACATGTTTTGATTTAAAGTGGTAAAAAGTTCTCAATATTGATTCACCCCCCNCTCAATATTGGTGAATATTTCAACAATTGGTATCATAGCATTTGGATCCTCTGAATAATTTATGATTGTTTTTCTCAGAACACTTGTTTGAGACTAGTTTAAGGACTAGTCAAAAACCCTATCTTCCACAGAGTGTATCTCCAAAAATTCAATGACCCAGAAGTTGAAATTTTTACCACAGTTACCTCGATATGTCTTCTCAACGGCCTCCAAGTTTCACTATCTAAATCATTCTACAAAACAAGTTATAGTTAAAATGGTAAGATGACCTTTAAATAGCATACCGTAGAACCCATCATCACAAGACTTCATCCTCCCTTGGAATTTCTCCCTTCTTCACTTCAACTTCCCTCTAAAATTCACCTCAGATCTCCTTGGTTATCTCGGATAAAATTCACTTGAGTTGATATCACAAATGAACTCCTAGGTGTCTTATTTATACTATATCTGGCACCCTCTTTTTAGGGTCGACTTGACCCAAATAAAATTCAATTTATTTTTTAATGATTATTCCATTGGGGCCTATTTTACCAATAATATCCTTTATATTTATTTTAATATTCATTGAAAAACATTTCTCCTTTAATTAATATTGGGTTGACTTGTAACTTCTTTTTGCAATCGTTTGGGGGCTTCTAAACCATTACTTCGTGGATTTAACTTCAAGAGAGCATAGCTTCTCAATCGTGAGGAACCATGTGGATTACCACCTACTGTTGGAAATGGCATGACAAGGACTATCCATATATGATGGTTTTTCATGCATGTGTCATGTTCTTCATCCTCTTTTTCCTCAAATAACTCCAAGATTCATGACCACATCTTTGGGGATTCTTAACCAATTAACCATATTTCCAGGGCTTCTTGTAGACTTCTTAAAAGTGTATTCCCATGAGGGCCATGCTTAGAGTTATACCATAAGGGGACCACTTTGGATACTTCTCCAAATACACCCACATTTTGGACTTCTTCTAGGGTTGACATCAATGACAACCAACTATCCATCACAATAATCATGCATAAGAACAATAACAAGGAATTGGGGGGGGGCGGGGGGTAACTAGGGCTAGGAGAAGATATATCTATATTTAAACATGTGAGAAGTGTGTGACAACAAGTATGAATGCCCGATCTGTTGTTGCAACTCCTCCATCACCCCAATATGGGTCCCTCCATCTTTAGCCACATGTATTGAAGCCTTCCTCGAGATAAGGATCTTACTCTCTCACTATGGTAGGTGGATCCAAGTATATCCACTGGGATACACTAAATGAAATATATCAATTATAGAGTCAATGAAACTCTCTCTCAAGCAAGGATGACAAGGACAAAGGAAATGTTACCAAGATCTATCCCAATACCAACACAAGTGTGTTGGATCTCCAAAAAAAAGTCATTTCTCTTACCAGAAAACCTCACATTACTTGGCAAGAGGGATCATGGATATACAAGTGTATGGTTCAAGATCTATCTTGGAAATTTCACTCCATGGTTTATAGATCCATTTTTCGGAATAATTGCAAATAAATATTTTTAGATTTACTCTATAATTGCACATAAAAGTTATTTTAAAGGTAAATTGGGCTAGAAAAGTGATCCTTGATGGCATAACTAATAATGATGGCTCAACTCTACTCAAATAATTTGGAGGATAAATTTTGAGTGTAACATAGAGTCTAAGGAGTAGTTGCATAAACCCTCTACACCTACTCTCTCAGACCCTCTACGCATTGTCCTAAAAGTGAAAACCTAACTGGTAGATTGTTTGGTGGATCTAAGATTCTTTTGTAGCTACCACTCCATCCTATATATATGAGGGTTGTTATGTAATGAAAAGAGGTTCAGAGTTGTTATTGTAGTTGTTGTTGAGAGTCTATAGTATTTCAAGTTCATTAGTTAGTTGTTAGTTGAAGAGCTCTAAGTTCATGCTATTAAGAGATGTAAAACTTAACCTCTGAATATAATTGAAGACTGTTGAAATTGAAAATACCATTTATCACAAGAAAATACCAACCAAATAGAACTAAAAGAGAAGTTGGTTGTCATGTTTGATATAGTTTTATATAAATTATTAGCGGAACATAAAATATTTATCCCTTTCTAATGGTAAATGGAAAATAAATATATCCCTTACACACACACACACACACACGTGTGTGTGTGTGTGTGTGTGTGTGTGTGTGTGTGTGTGTGTGTGTGTGTGTGTGTGTGTGTGTGCACGCACGCACGCGCGCACGTGTAAAACAAACTTATTTCAAAAAAAGGTGAGTAGGCCCATGCCATAATATCGACTATAATCCTACCTACTTAATCTTTCACCCACAAGAGACTCACTCCATTGACGATGTTGCATTAGAACTAACCCAACCCAAATGAAAGAAGGAAGTAAGGATAAAAAATAATCATTTAGCTAATATTTTGATGTTGATGGAGAGATTGTCC
>SNQJ01S0109795.1:0-25645 GCA_010110895.2 Picea sitchensis
TAATCAATTGAACCAATTTCAAATTTGAAAAAATAAATCTATATAATATAATAGAAGTGGAGAAAATAAAACATTATAAATTTGGAATTATAAATCTATCTTAATTTATTTATTTATTAATTTTTTTTGGTTACTAATAAATTTAAAAATATATTAATACATTGAATTGAGCCAATTTTATTATTAATATATTAATTGAATTATTAATACATTACACTATTAATATAATATATTAATCTATTGAACCAATTTTAAATTTGAAAAAATAAATCTATATAATATAATAGAAGTGGGGAAATAAAAATTACTTAAACATTATAAATTTATCTTGGAATTACAAATTTATCTTAATCTATTTATTTTTTTAAATTATTTTGACTATTTAATAAATTTACAAATATATTTTAACTACTTAATAAATTGATAAATTGATTGTATAAACCTAAAATGAAACTTTTAAAATAATTATCCTAATTGAAAAGATTGATAAGATTTATTAAAAATAAATATATGATTGTTTAACATGGAATCAACCTAAAATGAAACTTTTAATTATAATCAATTCAATTGTTTTTGAAAATTATTTCAGCTATAGTATAAATTTAATAAGGCTACTCATATATTTAATATGCACATTCACATTTTTGGCATATCGTTAGTTATTTATTAATATTAAATTTAATGGTATTCATGTCATATGATTTCTATTCACATTTAATGGTATTCACATTTATTTTTATACGATTTCTATCATGGTATTCATGTCATACAATTTCACATCTGTGATATATGTTGGCTACTCATTAAAATTAAATTTAATGTTGCATATCTCGTATTGTTTAGTCACATTCACATTCTATATATATGCTAGATATTTTTATTTTGTTTTAATCTAAAACAGATATACGTTCTCTCACTCCCAAAAGTGCATGGAAGCAAAAGGCTTCTCCCGTCGACCACAATTATGATGTTTACGCCAAAATAAGGTATAATTTCCCCCAAAATTTATTTAGCCACATCATCATATACATTAATATTGATAAAGCGAATGTCAATATGGAAAAGAAAATGACGCACGAAAAAAACCCTTCCTCTCTTTTACATATTTAGATTACACAATCACACACCAATAAAACAAAATGGAACGATGTATTACATTATAAAATTTTCCATAGTGAGTTGAGTTTCCCTCTGAAAAAACCACATGTACTCGATAATGAAAGTTGGCAAAGTATTAATTACATCAAATAACATTTATTACATTCAACCACTTTTTACATCAAAGAACATTTATTACATTTATGTTTGTGACTTAAATAAAACAATTGTTGGTCGAGTGGGTCGGGGATATGGCAGTGCCAGGGAGTTGGTAGAAGCCCAAACTGCCCATGTTTCTCAGTAAGTCGCTGCGCTGTAACTCACATAACTCTTTTCTTCGTTCCCAATGTCTCTATACGACACTCCTGCACCAACAATGGACAAGTGGCAGGGATTTACTACTCCTCTGTTCGATACGGTCGTGGAGTTAGGAGTTTCCGCGTTGATCAAGACCGGGAATATTTATTACATTCATATTTATTAGCCTATAATCAAATAACATTTATTGCATTAAATATTGCATTAAACAACATTTATTAAATTATTTAGTTCATAAAAATATGAAGTAATGGAAAACAACAGTTACCATGTTCCACCCTTTATTAATTATTGAAAAAATTGTCATAATTTTACCATATTAAAACAAATTTGAACCCACCCTAATTCTAAAAATTACAAAGCCAGGATTCTTATTAGTGCCATTGAGTCAATAAATCAAATTTCATGTGCTCGTGATATCGATGCCAAGCTATCCTGAATACGCAAACAAGACGAATAGAATGTCGATATATCATTGCAAACAGGACGCGGAGACGCAATACTTAATAATAATTTGCAATGTTATGTATTTCTAAATCTAATAATGTTATTTACATAAATGTTATTGCATGTTAATAATAATTTAGAAATACAAAGAATCGGGATAGAAGACAAAGAATCGGGATATCAAGACGCACAGAGAGAATATGAAGCGAGGGATGGAAAATAAAGAATTTTTATCTGCAAGACCCTATTGATTACATGCAACCAACCCTGTCGGGCAACTAGCTCCTAGGGATATCAACTTCAAGTTTAACCCCTGACACAAATGCCGAACCCTATCGATTACGTGTGATAGCTACTTGATTACATGTAACCCGGCTCACATTACTCTAAGGATGTCTGATCCTAAGATTGCATAAAGCTGTGAAAAAACAAGCGAGACCCGAATAGAATAATAGATATATCATTTACAAGCGAATGTGAGGGCAATACTTAACTTGATTGGACTCCACTCAAAATTACTTAACCTACTGCAGAGTCCTTTGAGCATTCATTGTCAGGAGAACTAAAACATCAAAAACCAAAGCGCTTGAGAATGTAGAAATGGCAACACGGCCATTAGTATCCATAGAAACCAAAACATGATAAACCAAATTGGTATTTGTAATCTCTGGGCTATCATATAAATAAAATAAATAATTTTTGCAAAAATCAATGGCAATCATATATAGTTACAATGATTTTTTAATCATGTTTAGTAAAATTAGAAAAGTAAACATGATAAACGTATCATTTTATAAATATAAGGAAATTAGTTCTTACATTCTTATTCATTGATTTGGATGTAAGACAAAAAATATACCAACATCTTCAATACATAATAAATTGCAGGCTGTTTGAGTAAAATATTTATATTTATGTTTTACAAAATAATTTCTAAAATTAAATTTTAAAATTTAAAATAAAATATTTATATTTATATTTTACAAAATAATTTGAATAATTTTAAAATTAAATTATGTTTTAATGTTATATAATATAAAACAATTTTTTAAATTAAAATAGAATTATTATTAATATTAATATAAAATATTACCGATTGCAGTTATATAATTAACCTAAGACTATTTAAGTTAAATCATAACCCTAATTCTATGGTTGATGAATTAACTATGAAAAAAGAAAGATAACCCTTGTGATTCTATGATTCTTTCCATTCTTCATATATATAACTGGAATTGATAGCTTTTTTATTTCCTTCAACATATTTACTTTCTACAGCCATCTGCCTAATTGTCTCCGGTAGGAATCGGAATTTTCGGTTTCTTAGGCTCTATTGTAATGGATGGAAACCCCCTTTACTGCACCATCTCATTCTATATATAGTCCAGTATCTAGTTCGGATTGTACCGTGAGCGGGGTGCACTCTTTTTACTGCCTCTGCTGTGCCTGCTGCAGACGGAATAACAGCTTACACTTTCAATCCCCGTAGCCACAAGTTTTCTGTGGATTAACACCACCCATTAGTACAGTAAGCGAGAGGAGGCGGCCCAATGACTCTGGAATTGTCCCCCTCAATTTCTTGCTCACCAGTTGTAGCATAGCAGAGATGGTAGATTTCCTATAGAAGATGGTATGAAGCCGTACAAACTGTTGTATGGGATTTGGAGAAAAGTAAGGCTCTTCCATTGGCCCTGAAAATCTAGAGCATTGGCAGATAATTTATTATTCCCAGAAATCAGTGATCCTATACAAGGCATCTGAGAGAGCTTAAATGGAAGAGAACCACAGAGATTTGCATTGCTCATCTGCAGATCGATCAAACTAGTCATACTCGTTAACCAAGTAGGAAATTGGGACAGAAATGCGTTTCCATCCAGATGAAGAGTCTCTAGGTATCTAAGTTCCTGCAGGAAAGGAGGGATGGAACCCGTCAATCCGCAGTTTGACATTGTAAGATTTAAGAGCTGGGAAAGACGACTTATTGATTGTCCCCATGAATACGATGTTGTCGAGAGATCGATTCTGTTGAGAGAAATATTTTTCAAGGCCGTGAGTTTAGCAAGCCATGAGAGGTCGGGACTTGTCAACTTAGAAGGCGGGGAAGAGAGATCGAGTCCTGTCAAGTTATTCAGATTTCCGAGCTGCCATGGAACGGTACCTGCAAATCCAGCTGTTGACAGGTTGAGGTATTTCAAGTTTTTCAAAATACCCATCTCTGTAGGAATAGGTAGTCCAGTAAAGTTATTGAAACTAACATCCAAATGCTCCAAAGCCGTCCAGTTAAACAGTGCTGCAGGGCGCAAGATACCACTCAAACTGCAATTATGCAAATCCACCGCAACGACACCGCCGGTTCGGCTGTCGGAGGAGACACCTTCCCAGTGGCAACAGCCGAAAGAAACATTCCAGGAAGCCAAACGTCCCGCAGGATCATGAAAACCGTTTTTAAAAGCCAAGAGAGAGATTGCATATCCTGATTCAAACAATCACCGACTTTTCCAGAAGCATTTGTGAAAATGAAGGATACAACTACACAACCACTGAACACCTGAATGACAAAATGGAGTAATTTTTTTTGCAGAATATCCGTCATCCGTCGATCTTGCTGCAAGGATCTGGATTGCATGCTTGATTGGGCCATCTTTATGATTTCGTAGGCGTGAGAGGTCTCTCAGTTCTTGCATATGTTTATCAATCTGATCTCTGTGTATTGTGAGTTACACGGGCACCCTTATCTAGATTGCAGATTCCTTTGACTGGGAAAACAATCTCAGCCAAATAAAATGTACTTAGTCGGAAAACTCTTTTCGTACCATGGAGACTGTGCTCGGTACCCTGAAGTGTAGGCATGTCGATTGTGCTCACTGCAGTCCACCTCCGTCGTCCGTTTCCAGCTTTTCTGCGGAGAGGCTACCATGAGCATTGGGACGCATCACTCAAACTGTTGCGTTCGCACTTCCGACGTCTTCGACTTCTGCGCTTCGTTCCGGCGCAGACATCCCATCCCGCACCGTTCGTCGTTTCCGGTTCTTAAATGCTGCTCATAGTTTTGGAAAAACCAGGCAATGGAAGAGATCTTTAAAGTTTACGATTGTCTTTCAAGAAAATCTCGCTAGCCATGGAAGTGGTTTTACGGGATCTGTCTTTCGGTTTTTAGCCTGGGAATGATGAAGTTATGTAAAGTTTTCCTTAAACTAGAACACTAATGCGACGGCAAACATGATCGTCTGAAAGCAAGTATGCAAATAGTCTTTTCGCATCTTATTTTACTTTTCTTAGCTCCTATATCAATGTGGGAAGTAGATCCAGGCAATATTGTGTCAATATTTTATGGCAGGACTCCTGTGAGATGGAGAAAATTTAGGCAGAGGAGTTTTTCCATTAGGGATGGCAAGAGCACCGATATTCTGTGGCATTCAATACCGTAGCCTGTTTGGTGAGCTCGGCTTAAGATTTTTTTATATGGGCAGGTGATTCGCTTCAGTTTGGGGATTATGTTGGGCTCCAAGATATGTATAAAGAGAGAACCACAAGATGTGTTATTCAATGTTAAGAGAACAATATATATTCACAGAGCATTTTTCGGAGCAGGATGAATTTTGAACTAAACGTACAAATTTCTTGATTAGTTTGGTGTTTGAATCTAATTTTTAAACTAACGAGGGAGGAATTTTGGATCATACAAATGACAAATTCATGAAAGTTGGCGGAATAAGTGGAAGGAGGCCGTGTATACTCTATTAATTCTTTCCAGAGTTATTATAATCAAGGATATCTCAGACATGGATAATCAGGTATGTTCCATGGAAGGAAATATAAGTGTAATTGGGAACAAGGCTTTCCATGTCATTGTAAAAATTTGGATTTGTAGACTGTTTTGGAAGCGTTTGGGTCGCTCGTCACTTGGACAACCTGGGTCAGTTGATAATTCCGGGCAGTTTTCAATAATAAGAGTGGGCTCTGCAATTGGTGGCTCTAATTTGGTGAAGTAAAGTGAGGTTCTGGAAGATACTTTGCAGAAACTTGTGTGTGGTGATTAAGGTATTGAAGCATACAATTTTCATTGTTCAATTTCATTCCTCACAAATTTCCTTGAACAAAGAAGCTAGTATCTTGAACAAAGGATTGGATAGACAATGTGCATGAGGAAATGGAGGCTAGCAATGAGGATAGGCAAAGATTGATATTCATAGTAAATTTTCTTAGTTCTACAACAACAGTTACTCTTATACTTTCATACAATATTGAGTTTTTATCGGTCAACTCCAAGATGAAGTAATTTTTTTGCGACGTTAAGCTAGTTTTTCTTCAAATTCAGATAGCACACAGGAATGAGGAACCTAGTAATTCAAATTCGGTTTCAAATTCGGTTGCAGAACAAATAGAAGGAAAAGCAGCTGAAGTGGGAATTTTACTAGACCTGATCATTCTAGTGGAAGTAGATGAAGAATAAGAACAACCAGAGAATGCTCCAGATTCTGAAAAAACAAATAATATCTAGTATATGTTTGTTTATCATTATGTAATTGGTATTTTTTAGATTCTTTGTAGCTAAAAACAACAATAATAGTAAGAAATAAATAAGGGATAGATGGAAAGTAATTTTGAACTCCCTTTTTGTTTCTTGGGATTTTGGCTAAGTCTTATTTTTAATTTTAATATATATCCCCAATTCTTGAATATATATATATATATATATAATAATTTTAAAATTAAGATTTGATTTAAAATAATAAAATTAATTTATTTTTATAATAATTTAAATTTTATAAAATGTAAATATATCATAAAAGAATGGATGAAAATTTTTTATTATAAAATTTTTTTTTTTTTTTTTTTTTTTTTTTTTTTTTTTTTTTTTTTTTTTTTTTTTTTTTTTTTTTTTTTTTTTTTTTTTTTTTTTTTTTTTTGAAGATTTTTTTTTTTCAAGATATCTAAAGTCAACCAAATTGAATTGACAACATGATCTTCCTTTCACTTCAATACAGATCTCATATATCATGTTTGATATCCTTCAGGTACTTTTGTAAGTTGCTATAATTACTTGTCTTTGTGGCATTTTTTTTTTAAATTCTCCTTGTCATTTTAATATTTTCCTTGCGATAAATTTAAAAAATGCGTAAATGATTTAATTAAAATTTTAATTACTTTGATTATGATAGTAATGATGATGATTAACGTCTACTAAGACTAAATTGGTCTCGGACCTTAAGAGAAGGAAAAGTGATTACTTGTGATTCTTTAGAATTTTGTTTTGTGCTTTCGAAAAGCATTGAGAGAAGGGTTCCAAGATCACCATATTTTTTGTTGTGAGTTAAGAGGTTAGGAAGGTTGGTGGAGTGTGATCAATATTTTTGAAAGTAGAATCTAATATGGGTATGGTGGACAAATCTAAAGAAGAAAGTGTTTTTCGTCTTTAACCTTCTTAGTGTCTAAAGGTGACACACTCTTTCATCCCATGAAACCTTAGGAATTGACCAGCCAGGTGTCTTTATGGAGCTCGTGAAATTTGTTCTTATCTTGACAATGCTTATTTTTTTTACACTTGTCAAAACAGATAGATAATTTGATTTCTAAGATTAGGGTTGATTACATCTTTATAATACCTTAGTTTCTTTTTTCCCTCTAACTCTTTATCACACCACATTTTTCCTTAAATTTTGATATGACGTATTTTTTAATAGTATCTTTATTAAAAAAAAAAAAAAAAATGGTTTCTTCCATTATTCCCCAATAGCTTATGAATTGGGTGTCTTTTATGCCATCCACAGCTTGAGTCGATGGTGGTTATGACTTGATTTAGATGTTTCATTTAGCCTCTTGTCTTACATTGCTTAGCTTGTTCTTATACATTGGAGTATCTAGTCATAGCCATGCTCTCAATACGGGAGAGGCTAGTTTCTATGAGGAGGGATGGGATAGGTATTTCTTTTAATTTTTGAGATTATAGGTTATAGAATTTTTTTGTTGCTCTATCTTTCTCGAGTTCACGGAGATACTACAGCCCCATACTTCACGTCCATAAGAATACTTGGCGGGTGTAACAAGAGTATCCAAGAGGAGTTTTTTATTATCCCAACTCCAAAGTTGAGGTGATTTACAATTGTTTTCAAGCCCATATGGCTTCCATCCCCAATAATCCTTTTCTCAATGCACATAGTTTAATTTAAGCTTGTGATGAATATCAATTCAAGATATTTTGTATGAATTCACTTCCCTCCAAGTTGTTGTTGTCATATATACAAAGGTATCATAAAGGATCTTATTCGATTTAATAATCATGACCTTAGTTTTATCGATATTATTAGGTCATACCCATGTGGAGCAAAAATCCTTGAGGGATCTTAGTTGGTTTTCAAGATCATCATACCCATATTGGAGCAAAAATCCTTGAGGATTCTTAGTTGGTTTTCAAGATCACGGGGACTCCTTGCCATAAGAACGATATCATCAGCATAGAGAAGAAGATTGATGACTATACCAGTGAGTGTAGGGCCAACACAACCTTCTTTTTCCAAACATTCTTCTAATTTATCAATGTATATGCCAAAAAGAGTAGGGGACAAGGGACAACCTTGTTTGACTCCGATATTGCAGTTAATCTCTTTTGACCAGCCCTCAGTGTTTTTAAACTTAGCAATAACGTTCTCATACATCCTTATTGCAAAAGATACTATTATAAATCCCTATAATTTATCAAGATACTATTATAAATCCCTATAATTTATCAATGTATATAAATTATTATAAATCTTGGTACAATGTTATAATATTCTATAAATTACTCAGTCTCATGTATACGAGAGAATTACTGGTGCAAAATATATATGACGAAATTGTTGACTTATTCTGTGATATACATTTTGCACCCAACACTTCGTTCATATACATTTTGCACCCAACAATTTCTTCATTTATAGTAATTTATATAATGCTATAACACTTTTTACTTAATGAATAGTATAAACAATTATTTAAATTTTATTCAATATTATTTTTAACATTTTTAAATGTAAATTTGAAATATTGGAATTTTGATTTTGTTTATGATAATAAAGGTGAAAATTATTTTTATACTTCCGTCATATACATTTTGCACCCAACAATTATGTCATATACATGACACTGAGTAATTTATAGAATATTTTAACATTGTACCAAGATTTATAATAATTTATATAATGATATAACATTTTTTACTTAATGAATAGTATAAACAATTATTTAAATTTTATTCAATGTTATCGTTTTTAAATGTAAATTTGGAATTTTGAAATTTTGATTTAGTTTATAATAATAAAGGTGAAATTTATTTTTATTTTTTATTTTTCATTTTTCATGTCCATCTTGTTCTACAATATACTTTTTGCAAACAATACTTTCGCTATATACATTTTGCACCAGAGTCGCTGGTTCACATGTTTCATTTTTCATGTCCAGCTTGTTTCATGATATACATTTTGCACCCAACACTTCCGTCATATACATGAGACTGAGTAATTTATAGAATATTATAACATTGTAATTTATAAAATATTATAGCATTGTACCAAGATTTATAGTAATTTATATAATGCTATAACACTTTTTAATTAATGAATAGTATAAACAAACATTTAAATTTTATTCAATATTATTTTTAAAGTTTTTAAATGTAAATTTGAAATTTTGGAAATTTGATTTTGTTTATGCCAATAAAGGTGAAATTTATTTTTAATTTTCATTTTTCATGTCCAGCTTGTTCAGTGATATAGATTTTGCACCCAACACTTTCGTCATACACATTTTGCAAAGTCGCAGTCGTGGGTTTGCAAAGTCGCAGGTTCACATTTTTCATTTTTTATGTCGAGCTTGTTCCGTCATGTACATTTTGCACCCAACACTTTCGTCATATACATTTTGTACCCAACAAACTAAGTAATTTATAGAATATTATAACATTGTACCAAGATTTATAGTAATTTATATAATGTTATATATTGTTATAATATTCTATAAATTACTACTCTCATGTATATGACTAAATTGTTGGGTGCAAAATGTATATGGAGGAAATGTTGGGTGCAAAATGTATATAATTGTTGGGTTCCATGGGTTATGTATTAAACATTTCATGTACTATCAAACTTAGATACTAGGAATCTCCGTTGATGTATAGACATTAATATTTTTTGATAAATTTCAAATAAAATTAAATCGGGAATACTAAATCTGCGTGGATACCACATGTACTGCAACTTGCAACCCACGCATTTACATGCAGCACTTGTTAACTATTGTACTCTACTTTATAATCATAAGATCAAAGCCCATTTTATTATTTAAGAATTGTTTAATAATTCCTATAAAAAAATGGTTTTAAAAATAAAATAATAATTAAAAAAACATGATATTTGTTAAGAAATATAAATTTCAATATTAAAATCTTAATTAAAAATATATTTTGATCGTAATCTTCACTTGGGTTTGAACGACCATTCATGTTCAACACAATTTTTTAGAATAATAATTTTTTTTTTATCTTGTTTGAGAGAAAAATTAAAATTATTGATTAACTTTATTTTTATATATTAATTATTAAATTAAAAATATCTAAATATTATAATAAAACAAAATCAATTAAATTTATTTTTTTTTAAATTATAAATTTATTTTTATATGAAAATTTTATAAAAAATCTTGAAAAAAATTATACATTTTTTTTTTTAAATTATAAAAAAATAAATAAATAAAGGACAAAACTCACTTTTCCCCTGGATTATAATGGACATAATTCTTCCAAATACTTTTTTAAATTTAAATTAGTGGTTTTCTTTACAATTAAGAAAATATATAATACAGTGGAAATATAATAATTAAGAATTGTATTTGTTTGCTTACGAGATAGGGAAAAATGTTTGTTTGTATACGAGAGACAAAAAGTAACATAGTATTGATTTATAAACTAATTAATAATTCATTATATTACTATTTAATCTTTTTGATACAAATTTGTAAATAACCATGTCTCTATTAGGTATTACACATTAGAGATGTGACAACCATTACATTGAGTAGTGATAACAAAGTAGAAAACTAAGCAATAAAAATATAAATTACTCAAAAGTATAACAATAAAACCTAGAACATTTTAATACACAAACTATGACAAGAAAGCTAAAAAAAAACCTATCTATTATTCAAATTGAAATAAGACCAACTAGGATCTCAAGTGCCCTATCAATATCTCCTTGCCCAAATAAGATTCCATGGGATGCATCCCAGTAAGATTCCCTATATTGTCTATAAAACCACATGAACTAGTGTAATAGGGTCTCAACAGTTCCTTAAATTTCCTTGCAAAAATAGAAATTAGCACGTTCTATTCCCTATATTGTCTATAAAACCACATGAACTAGTGTCATAGGGTTTCAATAGTTCCTTGAATTTCCTTGCAAAAATAGAAATGAGCACGTTCGATAAATATTGGATGTGACACATAAAAAATTGAGATCCGTAAGACACAAGAGGAAAAAATATAAAACCATATTGAGTTGGATGTTGAAAAATAGACATGGAATCTATATACTAATCTAGAATCACAAAGGTTTCATTTTCCTAACTCTTTCTTATTCCCTCTACCACTTCTCCCAAAACATTGTTGTGATATACAACTACTACACTTATTGTATCATTGCAACTTCTCTAAGAGTTCTCCGTTATAATAATCAACAAGCACCCTGAAGGCCCCATATCTATCATTGTAAACCATTGAAAATCCATTTGTACAAGCACACTAAATCTATCGAAGGCTTCTTGATCACCAATTCTACAAATGAAATGAGACCATGCAATTCCAAACCACCAATGTATATATAAAATCCAAGCATTGTGTACCAAATTATTACAAGAATAGATCTTTCACTATCCAATTACCTCATTTGTGACTCTTTGTTCTATAATCTAGAAATTGTGATTGTTGCCCCAAACTCCTAAGAGAACAAGCAACAACACTAAATTTCTGGTATACTCAATTACAAAATCAATTGTTGTAAGTGGTCAATTTTGGTAGTATTTAGAGGTCCAAGCCATGTAACAAAGACACCTATCATACAAGTGGCAAAGTTCATGGCGAGTTGTTATCCCGCTGATTTTGTGGCAATGGTATAGGGATGTTGAGAGCTAAAGGTGCAACATCCAAATGAAAAATTAAAACCCACATACGAAGTGGAGTTAAATCGATAATTGCCCATAGAAAAATTGTAATTATACCTATGAAATCGGTGAGGAATTTTCCATCCAAATGTCACCTAGAGGGTTTTCTAGGAAAGCTTATACCATATGGATATTTCCAAGTGGCATTCGTTTCGTCGAGATTTCCGGTGTCAACGTATGAGTCTCTAAACATAAACATTGCACTTAGGCTTGTGCTCTCCACATTTTTTCCACAAATATCACATAATATTCATTTAGAATTTGTATGAAAATTATAGTATGGTCGGAAACAAAATTCAAATAACAGATTAAAAAATTAGGATGTGCTTGACCTCCATTTTCTATTGTTTGCAAAACAAAAGGTTGATTCACCCCTTTTAAAACACGCATAGGGCATGAATATTAGTGGTAGTGGAGAACTAGGCCTACTTGGAAAATTGGCAAGAGAACAATGTCAAATCTAGTTCGATCTCGATGTTCGCAGTTGCATTTTTTGGTTTGGGATGGTTGAGTAGGTGCATTGAATGCTCTACAGTTAAAAAGCCATAAATGCCATCATAATGAGGTTTAACATGTTTCTACTTTTTCGTTGTTGTCACTGCTCTAGTTGATGTCCTTCTGAGGTAGCTCAGATCAAGCCGACTAATTATGGGGAAATATCACATTTCATTTGGTTTTACCTTACACTTGTTGTACTTCTCATATATGTATTAAGTATGTAGTTTTAAATTGATGTAGTCTAAAAAGTTTTATTTTTTGGTTTCTTTCAAAGCATATTTTATGATTAATTTTGTTTGAAATTCGACCAAAAATTATTGAAATTGTAGATTTGAGTTTTTGGGATTGTATAATATGAGTTTTCTAGGAATTTTTCTAGGCAATAATTCTATTTATGTATTCAAAAAAGCAATTTCAACAACATAAAATTATGATTTCACCAAGAATTAAATTATATTGTTGGATTCAGTGATGGTTGTCAGAAAAAAGCCAAAAAGTAGAATGCTTAAATTACTCCTATATCATTGAGCAAGACACTGCATGTAAAATAATTGTCCTCCTCCCTAGGGTGTAGAGGTAGAGGTGTCCATGTGATGACCCAAATCCATTAATTAATTCCACTATGCATGAGAGAAGACCATTATTGTAATTAATTTTAAACATCAAATGATGTAAATGTTGCAATAATACCTTAGACATATGGGTCAATTAGATTTTAGAAAAACAAGTTTTTTTATTATATTAAAAAATATATATGTCTATTTCCTAGGGGAAACATTAGATTTTAGAAAAACAATTCTTTTTATTATATTAAAAAATATGTATGTCTATTTCCTAGGTGAAACATTAGATTTGGCACACAAATGTAAAATCGAATTAATATGAAGTTAAAGGGCAAACTCATTGTTAAAGTTTCATCTTCAACATCAACTAATAATTAAAAATAATATAATATAATGAAAAATCATTACAATCAATTATTTTTATATATGAAAAAAGTTGTGGTTAAATTTATTAATATTTTTTTATTAGCATGTTAAAATCACTCAGGAAATTCTCTGTTGCATTAACCCTTAATATGGTTGGATTTTTTAGTGTCTCCTCCCAACTAAACAGACTGTAAAAATATTGAACTGGAATCACCTAGCAAAGAAAACTTACTCCTTAACCAATTGAAAACTTACTCCAATATTATTAACAAAATCTATTAGTATTAGCCCTTGCTATGTACGAAATATAGAGATGCCAAATTTAATTAAAATATGATATTATTAATCCTTAATCCTTGCTCTATAGAAAATATAGAAATGCCAAATTTTTATTATTAATTAAAAAAATTTATAATATTTTGATATATTTATTTATTAAATTTAATTTTTTTAAAATAAAAATTATTTTTTAAATAGAATGATTTTATTTTATAATTGATTAAATACCAAAAAATTACAATATAATAGAAATGCCACAGTCAAGAAATCTTATAATGTTTTGAGACATTTATTTATTAAATTTAATATTTTAAAAATATAAATTATTCTTTAAATATTTTAAATTGAGTGATTTTATTTTATAATTAGTTAAATACTATGAAGTGACAATATACCCCTCTTTAGATGAGAAATTATAAAACAAAAATATAATAAAAATTTAATTTTTTTATTTATTATTATTTAATCTTGTTACAACTATTTTATTAATGATTATAATGATATATATGTGGCATATCTAATATATCACCTTATCATTGATCCCAATGTAAGCTAGATTAATCACTAAAGTCTTGATACCAAAATTTCAAAGAATATGTTATTTGCATACGCCATAATGCCTGATTACCTATCCATCACTCATATGATGTGATATTCTATAAAGGCCATGCTACTAAAAAAATAAAAAATCAAAACACCATCTATCCTTCTACTTAATTACCCATCCTCCACTACTCATACAATGTGATAACTTGTAAGGGTCCCATGAATCTGGAGGTGATGGCACAAATTATTTATTAATGAGTGAGTAATCACTAATGCACACCATTAACACTAGCTTGAAACTTCTTTATTAATGAATTCTTTGAACTCCCATGAATTAGTTATCTAAATTGAATTTAATGATGATGTCACTCCATCCTTCTTTCTCCTTTTCCTTATAAATTTATGTGGAAGCCCATGAGAGTTTGTTCTACTCAAGATAATTGAATTTAATGATGATGTCACTCCATCCTTCTTTCTCCTTTGCCTTATAAAGCCATGTGGAATCCCACAAGAGTTTGTTCTAATTAACATAATGAAGCATGTTATTGTGAATTGAGACTAACCAAGATTGTACATGAGCTTAAACTCCATACACGTCCAGCTATAAATAGACAATATGTTTTGTATCTGATGATTAATTACAAGAGAGAGTCGTCAATTTATAGGATTGAGGAGGCCCAACAAACACCTAAGATTTGTTATTGTCAAGTGTTCAGAATAGATACAATCTAAAAAAACACAACAACAACCCCCTCCCCCCCATTAAGCAAAACATAGGGAGGAACAAAGAAGAACAAAGATGGGTTCTAACAATGTTATCCACAATTTTGGTCATTGAGATGATGACATGATAATGAAATGATGATGGAATATCAAACTCTTCAATAAGAACATTTTCATGAGAAAGGTTACACTTGTCATCTTCCAGAAATCATATTTTAAAGATAGTTCGCAGGCTGCATATATACTCTCCTGCGAGAATACTTCATTCTCGCAGGCTGAATTCAGCTGGGGTGCGAACTTCTCGCACTGTACTCATGGTCAGGGTGCGAACATGTTTTTAAAGGAGGAAAATGGATAAGTTCTCGATCCTTCTAGAAGGAATCTTCTAGAAGGATGAGTTGGCTTTCGAATGGTTGGCAAAGTACTGACTTTCCAAATATCTTGGGATCATTCCCTATCCAAGTAACTAAACTATCTTCTCCTATATATTGAGGAGATTGCTCATGGAAATGGTTAGAAGCAAATTAGCAAGAGATTGATTGGAGAATTAGTGCAAGATTGTATGGAGGACGGATGCTACAGCAGCTAGAGACAACAACAAGGTCATCATATGTGGTTGATTTTCTTCATGCATGAGCAAGTGTGTGTGTCAGAGCTAGAAGCCATTGAAAGGAGATCTGCGACATCAAGGCTCAGGTTGTATATTTCTCTTTCAGTTAATTCAATACATGAATATGTCCCTTTCCCATATGATGATGTCATCTTATTACATGATTCATTGATCACATGTATAGACTAGATATTGAATATATTAATCTGCTTGTACTTCGATTGGTTTGTACTGTTGTGATTGGACGACGCAAGAGCATCGAAGCGGAGCGAGGAACAATAGAGATTTAAAGAGAGCGTTCATAAGGTATGTCCACCATCCATTTCTCTTAGTTCATTCAATAATCTAGATCTAGGGAAAGAGTAGTATTCTGTCCTGCTTTGTTCTAGATCCAAGTGGATCTAGGGAGATTGGTCTGTGCCCGCACTCACGAATTTATCCTAAAACAAACAACAAGGCCTGATAAGGTACCCACGTACAAACGCTCATAACTGAAGAAATGACAAAAAACCCACAGGAAAAATCTCCTCTCCAAAAGAGACAAAAATGTCAGTGTTGAAAATGGCGTTGGAGCTAAAATTGAAGAAGATACCCAAAAGATGCATTGAAAAGAAAGAGCATGAGGCATGTAAAGGTTGAAAGTTCCAATCAGGAAGTATGACCAAACTCTGAAGAAGAGGACCAAGTAACTTCAAAGAATCATGGTTGAATTCTGGAGATGAAAAGGATTGGTTGCAGAGGCACGAGAACTGAAAACAATGACAACCATCATATAAGTGCTTTAGAAAAAAAGGTGTTGGTGAGGAACCAATACAAAGGCTTCGAACAAAAGCAAACACCATAAACCATCAACAAATCAATGAGGTCCGTGGAGGATGAGAACTCCAAACAAGAAGTATGATTGAAACTCTAAAGAGGACCAAGTCGCCCCAAGTTGTCAACGCCATCAAATATCCATGTAGAAATCAAGGTTTCAAAATTCTTAAGAAAAGAGATTGATCCTCTAAACTAAGTTCCGATTCAGAAAGATGAGGTACTCATGTACAGTCTACAAAAACATCATAAAATGAGTGTCCTTATGGAAGCCAATCCATCTCACCAGAGTGCATGGGTCACTGGTTGTTGTAACTGTTGAGTCAAAAATAGAAATGGTGCTTGATACGAGGCTCACTCTTAAAAGAGTTGATGTCAAACAAAAACAATGAAGCATGAAGAATCACCCAAGGAAGCATTGCACAACATCCCCCCACAATGTTGAACTTATTAGAAAAGATGATGAAAATGGATGTCACAACTGATGACTGAAGTATGGAGTATGAGCTAAAAGTCGAAAAGATCCAAAACAACCTAAGCAAGAAAGACTCCAAAGTGGTAAGCTCCGAGTGATTGCGAAACAAGGCAGTACATAGAGACAAATTCCTGGTTACAATTCTAAAACTATCCATGAGTGGCACATAATCCACTACTCAAAGGTGTAGAATGAGAGGTACCATAAATAGTCATCATGAACAATAATCCTCGATATGGGTCTGGAAAAACAAGACCATGTTAGGTACCCATGTACAAGTGATGAATCAATTCTCATAATTTACATAGCCCGTGATAAAAAAAAACAAGAATCTCAAAAGTCATGAAATGTGGCATGCAACCAATAGTTGGAAGGAGAGAAAAATGTTCTGATCAACACATCAAACATTACATAAAATAGAGGCTTCATTAAAGATTTAAAGAAAAAATACTGCCAATAATACAATAAAGTGGCAGACAATTATGCCATGGACCTCCAAATATAAAGAAAAAAAAAACTCATTCACATTGTCAACAACATGGGTGAGTGGTGCAACCCGCTCTAAGGTATTGGTGGGTAGCAGGTTATACACTTGATAGAACATTCCAACCTAGAAAAGGTTAGAAAGGAATTTGATTAACCCTACTTTAAAATCTCATCTGCAAAACTAAATTGCATCAATTTAGGGACTTCAATAATAATTGTGAGGGGAAGGCAAAAGAACAACACAATAATTGAAATGTAAGCATACACATTTGTGTTATCCATGCCATTCATAGCTTTCCTGAAGTATATAATTATGTAGGTAAAAGCAATATTTGAAATCATTGCACTGATGAAACCAATCCAATTGAAAGATAGATCAGTCAATGAGGCCATGGGCACACCAAGTACAATGGGGGAAAGAGATAACCATAAAGGGAAAGGGATTTGTTGTCCAAGAAAAATATCTGAGAGCTATAGTTTCAAGAAAAAGAGAGATACGATCTTGGGGGATTGTTTGACGGAACTGCTCCAAATGATGATATGGAAGGTCGCAAGTGCAAATCTGAGTGATCCAAGGGTTGAGACACGTTGTGGATTTGAGTGACAAGCTCCGATCTTCTGCAAAAGAAGATTCAACCCAATCTGCAATAGAGGTAACAATACAAGCGCACCAAAAAATTGGAATCAAGGCGACAATCTACCTGGTGAGAAGAATCCGCTCCCTGAGTCTTCCATGATCGACCACACACTGCCAGAACATCAACACCAAAACCAAAATTCATACCCACTCAACGTAAGGAATCCACAGTTCCAAGAAGATGAGATTTCGTGTGGGTAGAGGGGTGAAGACAAGGGCATCAAACTTATTGTAGTAAATATTGAGTTGCTCACACAAAAGAAGCGAACTCCTCATGTGATTTCAAAGGGCCACAACAAAGACAAAAGCCAAAATCCACAAACCCAATGCGATCTACAAGAAGGAGGTCGAGGCCGTCGCCAATGTAAACAACAATCTGAGCACGCCAGTAGCGATGGCAACCAGGGAAAGATGCTTCATCTCACCGCCAACGAAAATAAAAATGAAGTGATGGAGAAAGATCTATGTACTTCTCTGATATCATATTCTACTCTAATACCATATTGTGAATCAAGACTAACCAGGATGGTACACGGACTTAAAATCCATATACGTTTAACTACCAAAAAAAATATATGTTATATATCTGATTAATTATAAAATAGTTTTATCAATTTATAAATTTATAGAATTTAGGGGGCCCAACAAACATCTAATATTAACTAGGCAGTTGAGAGAATCTCACGTAAACTTAACTCATCATTTAATTTTTATATGTTTATTTAGAATATATACAATCTAAACAAACACCAACCATTCAAGAATTCAATAATCTAATAACCAATTCCTTTTGTATTTTCTTTGTTTCCTATACAATCGCTATTCATAGCAAAATTTTAGACAATAGGAATACATACTTGAAAACCAAATTAGGAGCACTAGAAAGTGAACTCAACTTTTATGGCCATCCTTACATGCTATGAAATTGGGCAAGATGGTTCAGAGAGTGTTGTTATCTTGACTCTGGCTATTCATATTTAAATGTGAAACAAAACCTAGACATTGCTTATCATATCATATTCTATCTTATATTTACTTACTTTATTATGGGCATACTACTTTATTATCCCATCAAACACCAAGGCGACGCTATTGTAAATAGTGTGAAAGGTTACAAAAGTTTTTCCAAATTGTGAAAATGAATCATCATATCCTCTGTTGTGTTGGTACAATGTTTTCTTTCCAAGTGAAGGCAACACAACTATAAATAGTGAAAGATTATCCAAATTTTACCAATGGGACAAGCCATCTGTGCAATAGTGTTAAGGTTACTTGTAGCCTCTTATTTATAGTTTGTTGACTTACATTATCATGAGAACAATGCACCCAAAAGGTTAGGTTTACAAGCAAATGCACGGTAAAATAGAAAATGATTTATGGACTCCAAAAATGCAATTGGCCTAAATTTATTTATTTTCTTCTTCTAATTTAATGATGGGTAGTTTGATTGTTTTTTCTCTTATTTTATGGATATTTTTTATTTTTATTTTTATATTTTTTTTTCTAGTTATCAAATAAAAACAATCATTAAAATTTTAGTTTTATTTTTCCTTAGTTATGAAATTAAAAAAATAAATAAATAAAGTATTGGTTAAAGTTTTAGAAGATGTTATTAGTTACGGGAGTTGAATTCGGTCTTGAGAGAGTATCCTAAGCAACTTGACTACACTCGATTAGGCGATCAAGAATAATTACAATAATTTGACTACACTTGATTAGGGGATCAAGAATAACTACAATGAGTGGGCTTGGAAGAAGCATTGAATTCATACTAACAAGTAATTTGCATTAATCATAATCAAAATATGTCAATTTAGCACAATGTTTGCAAAGTATTTGTTCTAGCTAAGCCCAATAGAATAAGATATGAATATGAAATGGAGATGTGGGATGGATAGATGAATGTGTATTAACACAACATAGTTGAAGTTATATAACTATATTTTATTTCACTTTTCCTTTGTATGCCCTCAAACCTTTCCCTTTTCTCCACACACAAAATGAATCTAAACTAGATTCTTATATATGGTTATCCTTCCTCGTTAGCAACTTTCCAATCCATTGGCTCATTTTCCAACCAATAATGACTTTCTTGCTTGGTTTGATAGATGAGTGATCAATGTGAAATTCAACTTATATTTCATTCCAAGGTCTATCTGTGTAATTTGAAGGCTTTCTTACAAAATTAAGGGTTTCTCATAAATTAAAACTTATTTGTGTAAAAAAGTTGACAATGTGTGTTCATTGTAAGCTAAATGTTGGAAGTTTGGTTCACTAATAGTGAAAAAAAACTTGTACAATAAGTTAGAACTAAGAAAGTATATAGGAAATTTGAAGTATTATGGCCCTTTCAATTGACATAATCATACTTTAATAAATTTATATTTCTACATCTATAGGTGATATACATACTTGGAGAATGTAGTTGACCAAGATTTCTTAGCAAAGATTTATATTCCTACATCTATAGGTGATATGCATATTTGCAGAATGTGGTTAACCAAGATTTCTAAGCAAAATGGTTTTAAGGACACCTTCCCCTTCGCTTATAAGAACACCTTCCCTAAATAGTTGTTGTATATTAATTATATATACGCATTGCATATTTGATTGCTCGTTAATTTATGATCTATTGCATATATGCACCTTTCTTGACAAATAAATAGACATGTATATGATTACCATGGAAAGAAAATAAAAAAATAAGTATAGGGTTCAAACCCTAAAAGAACAAATGTAGGGTTCAAACCCTAATTGAAGCATCTTCCCCAATATTACAAAAGACTCCAATGAAAGAGAACATTTAATAAGCACTCAAGTTTCAAAATAGTGGATCTACTAGGTAAAGGAAAGAGGTCTCGCAAGAGAAGGCATGTTGATCAAGTATTATGTGTCATGTGTCTAGAAATTAGTATGCTTGCACATAACGTGTGTTGAGGTTGATAATGCATCTATCAATGTAACAAGAATTTGATTAGAATTTTTCTTGAGATTTTTACATAGAATTATTACATTGAATTATCACGAGGTACATTGAAAATATACCCTAAAGCAATGGCGGTAAACTTCATGGCATTATGGTGGCTTTGTGTATGATCTTAACATCGTCATGTTAAGATGAAATTAGCTATTCTTTTTCATTGCTTTATTTATTTTTGTCATTAATCCCAAAATATGAAAAAACACTTTTATGTTACAACACTTTCAATTTCACCTTATGTTACAACACTTTCAATTTCACCGGTTACAACACTTTCAATTTCACCGGTTCATTGTTTGTCTCGGTTTGTAAAATGACATAAAATATGTTCAGAGTTATCCTTTAAATACAAAGGAAATTATAAGTTAATGAAATTGATCCATCCAAAAGGCAATTTACACTACATGGAAATTTAAGATATGGAATTTTGTTAAATTGTTTTATGCAATTTAAGATATGGAATTTTATTAAATTGTTTTATGCAGGTTTGAGTATCGTTTGGTAGGTTTTAGATAAAAATTGAAATTCTTAAAACATATTTTTATCTTGGCATATTTGTCTGTCTTATTAGATGGTAAAATCTTGAAACTATAAATAAAATATTATTATAAAATTTGTTTGTTTTTTTTAAATAATATTTTAAATATTTGATAAAATAAATACAAATTTCAAATATAAATTAAAGAAATTTCAAATATAAATTAAAGAAATTTCAAATATTTTAGAGTTGATTTTGTTATTCAAAATAAGAAATGTTTGGTAATTAGACTATTTACATTTTAGTATATGTATACAAATTGAAATGGCATTAACCACTTCATTTGATCTTTAAAAAGTTTATTATATTTCCTTTACAAGTTGTTTAAAAGAAGTTACAAATCCATATTCATATTATATAGAAGGAGAATTACACAAATCTCAAATATCTAATTATTTTCCTTAGTCATAAATAAAATTTGACTTAAATTACTTATATTTATTTGAAACAATGATCAACATTTAATCTCATGAATCAAATCTCTAAAAAGATTATTATATTTTCTTTACAAGTTGTTTAAATGAAGTTACAAATCCATATTCATGTTATATAGAAGGAGAATTACACAAACCCCAAATATCTAATGATTTTCCTTGATCATAAATAAAATTTGACTTAAATTACTTATATTTATTTGAAACAATGATCAACATTTAATCTCATCAATCAATGTTTCAAAGTTAATGGAATAAATTTTTCTAGCTATGATGTCATTGGAGCTTTCCAAATTAAACATTGATTCTCTCAAGGCAACCACTCCTTCATACATGTAGTATGATAGCTAAGATCACAATTTAACTTACCTATCTCATCTCTTTCTTCATACCCTTCATGGTGAAGGATAGAGTAATTTTGTTACCAACATCTTATTATGTGCAACATGTCATATTCAACACAAGGCAAGATGTTAGAGCACAATACATATCTAGAGGTGGTTGATGTTCTTCTAGATTTAGAAAGAATGTTGGCAGAGTCGAGAAGTTTTGCATGAAACTTGTATTTTACTAACATCATATTTCTAGAGTGCATCACTATTTTGTCTAAGATTAAAACTCCAAACTTAGGTTATCTATGTTTGAAAAAAAATTGCATTGTGTGTATGTTCGGTAATTTAAAACTCAAAACTTAAGTGTAATCCAAGATTGAAAAATCACATACAGTTAGAGCTCTACCAAAAGACATTGAATTTGTCACTCAATGAGATGTGTGATACAAGTAATATAAATATTGTGAAAAAATAATTATTTTGTTAAGCATATGTACAATGTTGGACATCTAGAAAAATATTAGTAGTCAAAAGAAAAATAAGACATGGTCAACGATGAATGCTATAGTCATGGTCTCTTAGATAGGGACTAATAAGATAATTAGCAATATGATTCAAATTAACTTGATGAAATATCCTTATTATACCTAAGGAAGGCACAAATATATTGCAATTGCTTTGATTTTTAAATAATTTGTTATTTTTTTACTTTTAGTCATAAAATTTTCCAAAATCTCCAAAAATGTATCTATTAAATTGATTATTCTTTAAATTGAAAATTAAATTTTTAAATTTCTAAATATAATTTCTTATTTTGTGATTGGTTGATTAAACAATTTTTTTAATGTGGTTTTACTCTTAATTGTTACATTTAAAAAAAATTAAAATTAAAATTAAAAAAATCAAACAATTTACCATATGTTTTTATTAATTATAGTCATCAATACTTATTTTTACACATGTCACATCTATTAATATCACTTATATTAACTAGCATACTCGCTAAATGCCGAATGTAAATTGAGTGAAGTTTTCATAATAATGTTGTTAATTGAAACCATGAAGATATTGAAATTAAAATGATCTTATATCTACATGTGACTAATTTTCATTGGACAATCTCCTTTGTTTTTAGTGAAAATATTGTATTTTTTGTGCTCAAATTGTGGGATTTCTGGAAGCAAACAAATTTGGCTTGTTAGAAGGTGTTGATGAATAGACTGAAGAATGCACATTTAAGACTGTCCTTCAAAATTCTCAAATAAAGACACAACACTTGTTTAAGTAAAAAACGCTTGGAAAAAAAAATTGCATATACCTATGTTACCATTTATTACCCCTGTTTCTACTTATACTTTCAAGTTAGATATACTTGCAACCATTTATTACCCATGTTTCTACGTATACTTTCAAGTTAGATATACTTACAACTCATTATAAGTAAGATGTTTAATTTTATGAATTAATAAAATTAAAATTGAAATTGATATAATCTTTATAAATAAAAATAAAAGTAGAGATTCATTTTAATTTTAAATCTCAAAGTTTACATTTTATTTTTAGTTATGAATTAATTTATATAAAAAAATGTTATCTTGAAAGGTTAAAATAATGAAAGGTTATCTTAAGAGGTCACAGGTTCAAATCCAAAGAGGGGTAGGGTATGTATACCTTCGTAGACTTTACCAGTCAAATCGCTAGGCTGAGGGGGGTCCCTTGTCCCACAAACAAAGGGGTCTCATACACCAAATTTGGTGTGCTGGCTTGGCTGTGACCTTAAAAATAGATTATTAGTATTAGTATTAATATTAGTATTTTCTTATATAGATATAAAATTAAAATAGATGTATATTTAATTCTTATTTATATTTAATAAATATAAATTTCAATATAGATATAAAATAAAAAAAAATAAAAAAATTGTATTTCTTTATTTAAATTATTAAATAAAATTTATTTATCAAAAAATATTTTTTAAAATTAAAATTTATATTTTTTTATTTAAATTATTGAATAAAAAATCTTTATAAAAACAATTTTTTAAATTTAAATTTGCATTTCTTTATTTAAATTATTAAATAAAATAAAAATTCTTTGTATTGTTAATATTAAATTAATTTTTCATAACAAAATTTAAAAATTAACTTATAGTTTTTCTTAACAAAATTTAAAAATTAATATGTAAAATAAGAGAAATGCAACCACTATTATTTTTTTATTAGCATAGTAAATTAAGTTTGCAATATATCTAAAAATGTTTTTCTATTAACATAGTAAACTAAGTTTGTAATATATCTAAAAATAAATAGTTATTAAGAAAGATTTAATTATTTATGAATCTATAAAATAACTCTTATAGCTTCCCATAATTATTGGAAAGATATAATTAAAAGGAAAGTTATATTAAATAATGAAATTTTTTTGAAAACTCTTGCAAATAATAAATGATGAACACTATTACATTGAGATTTTTATAAAATGAAAGGGAACATGATTTAACAGTAGAGAATCTTTTTTTTTATATATGTAGAAAAAAATTATAGAATCCCAAAGGAAAGAGCTTGACTCACGAGACATGTGGTTATGTAGGTGAGTACATGGAGACTGTAGTAGTTATTAAGCAATTTATTACAATTTTAAGTAAATGAGGATGATGATGATTAACCTCTACTAAGATTTTAATTAATATAATATAATATAATAATCACAGATGGCATAAAGATGTCTGGTCTTGGCTAAACTAATGGGGAATCATGGAAGACAACAATTTGCAAAATAAAGATACTATTAAAAAAATCCTCAAATCAAAATTTAAGGAGAAAATGTGGTGTGATAAAGAGTTACAAGAAAAAAATAAGCATTGATAAGATAAGAACAATTTCTCACCAACTCCATGGTGAAAATAGGCTTTGGTCAATTCCTAAAATTCCATGGGATGAAAGAGTGTGTCACCTTTGTGACATTAAGAAGGTTGAAGTTGAAAAGCACTTTATACCCAGATTAGATCTCATTTTCAAAATATTTGTCACACTACCAACTTTCCTAACCGCTTAATTCTAAAGAATCACAAGTAAAACTAATTCATCTTAATGAATGTTTATCATTATCATATTATATAATTATATTTAAATAAAAAACAAATATACACAAATAAATTTTATAAAATTTCTTGCATATATTTAAAATTTTTATATATTAGAATTTCATGTATTAATCAATTACATATTAATAATAATAATTAAAATATATATTTAAAAAATGTATAAACTAAATTGAAGAAAATATTTGTTTTTTAATTTTATTATTAT
>SNQJ01S0109796.1:1809-29196 GCA_010110895.2 Picea sitchensis
TGTACATCAACCAAAATCCCTCATCAATTTCGTCATCCAAATCTGATTTGTAACTCTGTAATAAACATGGTGTATATAATCACATACATGCAAACCTTCCTTAACTTTAACAACAAGAGACTAACATTTTCACCAAACTTTACTTTAGTCTCACATGACTAGTTTTGGATTAGTCAAAAACCATAACTTGAAATAATAATAATTATGTACCTATAATAAATAAATATCTGAAAATAGTACACAATGTTCTTCAGTGTGTTGTATGTGATTCCTCCAGGTTTCACTACCTGGAACTTCTCAGAATATAAGTTATAGCAAAAATGGCATACCTTGTTGAATTTTGGCTTATTCTAGAGAGAGAACTTGTAGAGCATACCCCACATGGAATATTTGTTGTATGGATATAAAAAATGTACACAGAATACTATAGATTGTACTCTAACCAACACATTTGTTCTTACTGAATTTGGATATGTTATGAAGAAGTTATGACATTTTTACCCAAAACACTTGTTTTAGACTAGTTCTAGAACTAGCCACAAACCCTATTTTCCATGGAGTGTAACTGGAAAAAAAAAAGATCCACAAGCTGAAATTCCTACCATAGATACTTGGATATTTTTCCTCAATGGCCTCCCAATTTCACGGTTTGAATCATTCTAGAAAAAAAATTATTGCGAAAATAGTGAGATGACCTGTAAATAACATACGTTAGAAAGCATCATCAAAAGAATTTATCCTACCTTGAGTTTATGCCTTCTTTACTTCACCTTCCCTCTGAAATTAGGCTTAGATATTCTTTGGTTACCTCAGTCACTTGTAGATATTCAATATTCTTAAGTGTGTTTGAAATGAGAGAGCCTTGCCTCTTATTTATACTTTCATGTAGCTTCCTTAGAAGCATCTTCTAGACCACTTTGTCCACATAGTCACCTATGTCCAACTTTGCTCAATTTTCCACTTGTCCGTATATCCAATAGCCACTTGACTACTTAACCCATTTTCCTCATTTTAGGGTTAAACTTATGATATCCACTTTCCATAATTAGAAATTTCTCCATTTACTTTATTATTTAAATAATCCTCCTTAACTTTGTCATTTCACTTTATTATTTAAATAATCCTCTTTGACTTTGTCACTTCACTTTATTATTTAAATAATCCTCTTTGACTTTGTCACTTCACTTTATTATTTAAATAATCCTCTTTGACTTTGTCACTTCACTTTATTATTTAAATAATTTTTTCTTTGTAAGCATTTTGAATTCTTTGACCTTTTGGGGCTTCAAGCTAACATATGAGGGTCCTCCAAATTCATAAGGCCATAAATCTCAAACCTTGAGGCATTATGTGACGTCCCACATACCACCATAAATGGCATGACATGTACTATCCATATAGAATAGTATTACCTGCAAATATATCAAAACACATACCATTATACATCAAACAAAACTGGGTCCATTACCCAAGAATTTGTGCTACCAGAATTCGCTATCAGACTTTCTTCAAGGGTTGACATCAATGACAACCAACCCAATTAATCAACAATTCCCCCCTTTGGCATTGATGGAAACACTCTGATGCAATACTTAAATCATATCACTCATGATCCCCCTGGAACCATGCTTGCATCTCTGTGACCAACGCTCCCCCTGGAACCATGTCTTTGTCCTCTGCATCTGATCAATATCTCCCCCTTTGTCATCAATGGCAAAGGTATCTTTCCATTCGGGTCTACTCCCCTTAATTGAATCGTCTGATCTCCCAACCTGAAATTTCCTCTTTATGGTGCTTCCTCGTGTACATATAAGACATATAATATAAGCATTCAAAAGCATTCATTTCGGAGTAGAAATAACCATGAGTCTCTAGCGAAGATACTCAAAGGTTTACCATGGAAGCGGTTTTGTAAAGATGTATGCCACTTGTTCTTTTGTGTGCACATATTCAACTCTAATGTTCTTTTCTACAACTTGTTCCCGTAGAAAGTGGTACTTGATTGGAGTGTGCTTCGTCTTGGAGTTCATCATCAGGTTCTTTGAAATACTGATGGAGCTTGTATTATCACAATAGATTGGAATGGGCTCATCATACTCAACCTCTTTATCTGTCAAAATTTGTTTCATCGATAGAACCTATGTACAACATGTTTTTGTTGCAATATATTTTTCCTCGGTTGTAGATAAAGATATCGATGATTGTTTCTTGCTTATCCATGATACTAAACACTCACCCAAGTATAAATTTGCTCCACTGGTGCTTCGTCGGTCACCAATGCAACCTGCCCAATCTGCATCTGTGTAAACAATAAGTGATAGATCTTTTTCTTTTGGATACCATAATACAAACTCTTATGTTCCTTTGAGATATCTGAAAATCCTCTTCACTGCTAATACATGTGATTCCTTTGGTGCTTCTTGAAATAGTGCCACCTGTCCAACTGCCTACATTACATTTGGTCTATATGTTGTCACATATAGTAGGATACCAATCACTGACCTGTATTGTCTCTGATCTGTAGACTTTGAATCATCATCTTTTCTCAACTTGCAACTGGTTTGCATGGGAGTGATAACTGGTTTGTAATCTTCCATTCCGAACTTCTTTAGCATTTCTCTGATATACTTGGTTTGAGAAATACAAATTACTTGGTTTCTTTGACATATATGAAGACCCAAAAAGAAGGATTGTTCTCCAAGTAATGAAATTTCAAATTCATTCTTCATGTCATTTGCAAATTTCTAGCTTAACCTGTCATCAATACTTCCAAAAATAATATCATCAACATAAAATTCAATTAATAAAATATTATCTTGAGTTACCTTGATGTAGAGTTTGTTGTCTTCACTTCCTTTTTTGAACCCTGCCTATTGTAAATATTTATTTAGTCTAAAGTACCATGCTCTAGGAGCCTATTTTAGACCATACAAGGCCTTCTTAAATTTACACACATAATATGCGTTTTATGACCACTGAAATCCTTCTAGTTGTTCAATGTAGACTTCTTCTTCAAGTTCCCCATTCAGAAAAAACTAATTTTACATCCATCTGATACACTTTAATATTTTTAGAGCATGCATAAGCTAAAAGCAATCAGATTGCTTCCATTATGGCAACTAGGGAAAACGTCTCTTCAAAGTTGATTTCTTCAACCTGTATATATCCTTTACATATCAATCTTGTTTTGTTCCTTGTAACATGTCCATCTTCATTCAATTTATTCATGTATACCCACTTTGTGTTGATCACATTCTTATCCTTTGGTATTGGAACCAATTCTCAAGTGTCATTTTTCTCTATTTGATCTAATTCTTCATCCATGGCCTTATTCAAAAATTTATCCTTGATGGCTTCTTCAAAACAAATTGGTTCAATCGTAGATGAGAGTGTTAGGTGTGTTTGTTCTGGTGACCATATTATTCTTCTAGTCTCAACTCTTGCATCTTTGTTTCCGATAATCTGATCTGAAAGATGATTCTTATGTACTCGTCCACTAGGTGTCTTTGGAAGAACTTGTTGAACTTTCTCTTATGCTTCTGTTGGATCCTCTTCATATTCCCCTACTACTTCTTTTTCATCTTCTCCTTCTTCTTCGTAAAGTTGTTCCATTGATTCATTTTCTTCTTCCTTTAATTCTTGTCTACCCGTTTCATCAATTGTTACATTGATGTTTTCCACAACTTTTTTCAATCTCAGGTTGTAACACTTGTATGATTTCCTTGTACTTGAGTAACCAACAAGTACTCCTTGGTCCACATGAGAGTCAAACTTTCTCATTTTTCCATCTTCTCTTTTTATGTATCATTTACTTTCGAAAACTCTGAAGTACTTCAAATTTGTTGGTCTTCCTTTCCATAGATCGTAGGGATTTTTTTCAGTGTTGTTTATGAGCATTACTATGTTTTGAATGTGAAATATTGTACGAATTTTCTGTGTCCAAAAGATATCTGTCAATTTGGAATCCATTAGCATTGTTCGAGCCATTTCTTATATTGTCATGTTCTTTCTTTGAACAACTCCATTCTATTGAGGTGTCCTAGAAATGGAGAATTTTCTTTTTATTCCATGTCTACTGCAGTAGTCCATAAAATTATTTGAAGTGAACTCTCCTCCATTATTATATCTCAAGCATTTGATTTTTGAATCCATTTCATTTTCAACCATTTCATTGTATATCTTGAAGTTTTCAAAAGCTTCTGACTTATACCCAAGAAATCAAACTACAGTCATTCTTGTATAATTATCAACTAATAACATAAAGTATTTCTCACATTTTAAACACTTTGTTGTAGTTGGTCCAACTAGATCAGTATGCACAATTTCTAGTGGTCTTGTCGTTGAATATTCTTTTGATTTAAACCTGGTCTTTGTTTGTCTTCCTTATTGACAATGCTTGCATAAAGTGTTGGTTGGTTTCGTGATCTGGGGCATTTCTCTAACTGCTTCCCTTTTGTTGACTTTTACAAGGTTATCAAAATGTATGTGACCCATTATTTTGTGCCATAGCCAACTTTCATCTTCCTTTCCTAGGCAACACTTTTCATTTCCAATTTCACTTAATACATATATGTTTCTTGAAGTTCTCAAAGTTGTTGCAATCATTTTTCCTGAACCTTATTTTATTATCTCGTACTTTTGTGAATCAAAAGTAACTTTATGGCATCCATAACACATTTGAATCACACTTAGAAGATTATATTTCATATCTTCTACTAGTAGAACATTTTCTATGTTGGTATTCTTGTTCCCAATTATGACTATGTCTTTTCCAATGATTTTAGCTGAATCATCATTTTCGAAGGAAACTGATCCATCTCTTTCATTTCTTAATGTAAGAAACATGTATCTATCGCCTGTCATGTTTTTTGAGCAACCACTGCCAACATACCAACCACATTTCTTCTTCTTAGCTTGTAGAGGGAGTGTGCATTCTTCATTGCTATATTGATTATGCTTTCTTATCCATGTCATTTTTTGAGGTTCCTGTTTGTGAATGTCGCTGTCCTGTTGTGGTTCTCTAGGAGGGATTGTCATTCTGCAATATTTGGTCATGTGTCCAAAGTTGTTGCATTTGTAGCATTCAACTTTAGTGCTCAATGATTCAAACCTATTGTAACTTGTTCTATGTGTTTCACTAGGCCTTCTTGGATAACCATTTTCTATATGACTTTCAAAGTTGTTTATGTTCATGTTATTAACTCTTCAATTCACAGCTTTATGTCCAAAATAATTACATGCATAACATAAACCAAAAAATATAGTTTGATACCTAGGAGTTGAATATATTCTGAAAGGAGGTACTCTTATGAATCCTTCTTCTTCATGAGGCCTATATGTTTATGTCGGTAGTTGATTCTAAAATCTAAATCTTTTCGGTGGAGGAGTGTCCCTGTAATTTTATTTGTAGACCTTCATATCCCCTTTGATTGTTTCTGCATATATTTTTGGATATGTTTCTTGTTCTGTTGTTTTGGAGCTTGATCCTTTTTTTGTCTGATTGTATCCAAGTCCATACTTGTCATGATGAGGTTTTTGACTGTTGATAATGTCATTCAAAACTTTTGAGTTGTTCTGCATATTTTTCTTTTGAAGATCCTTTCTTAATGTGACAATTTTTTCTTCCAAATTTACAATGATCATGTCTCTTCCTTCTAGC
This sequence comes from Picea sitchensis, assembly GCA_010110895.2. Classification (NCBI taxonomy): domain Eukaryota; kingdom Viridiplantae; phylum Streptophyta; class Pinopsida; order Pinales; family Pinaceae; genus Picea; species Picea sitchensis. Next base: position 7,469 of record SNQJ01S0109796.1, read on the forward strand.
TATTCTTTGAGTGATTCTTCAATTTTTTTATCTTCTTCAATTTGAACCTTCAAATTTGTGATCATTTGTTCTAATTCTTGAGTGTCTTCTTTCTTGTCTAGTTTTGCTTGTAGTTTCTTGTTGTTCTTCTTTTCTCTTATGATAACTTCTATGACACACAACAATTCTTCTAGGTAGTCAACTTCTGCCTCTTCATATTCTTCTTCGAAGTATTCTTTATCAGAGTATTCTACTTCCATGAATAGAAGTCTTTTTGTCTCACTGTCACTGACTTCATATTCATCTGCTGATGAGATGTCTTCTTTGGTGCATAAGTTTTTCTCGAAAAAATTCTTTGTGGTTCTTTTTCCTTTATATGTTTGTTTTCTATTTGAGTAAGTTTCATCATTTCTCTTTTTCTTATGAGGACATTTGTTAGCAAAATGACCAATACTGTCACAATTAAAACAAATCAAAGGAAGCTTACCTCTATATCTTTCGTTGGTTCCCTTGTTCAATCTTCTGACAAAGTTGGTTGCTTCTTCATCATCTTCTGAGACGTCACTATTGCTGCTATGTTCTTTTTATTTTTACTTTCCCTTTTACTTTGGCATTTTGGATGCTTTGAAGGCTACTTCTTTTATATCTGGATTTTCCTATTCAATTCTCATTTCATATGATGTGAATATTCCATGTAGTTTGTCCATTCTTATTGAGTTTAGATCTTCTCTTTATTCTAGTGCTGATATCTTAGGGTCAAATCTCATAGGAAGAGATCTTAGTACCTTTTGAACAATCACAAATTCTTTGATTTCTTTTCCCAATCCCAAAATTGCATTTACTATTTCATCGACTCGTAAAAATTAAGCTGCAATATTCTCATCTTCCTTCATCTTTAATTGTTCGAACTGACCTCTGTAAGTTTGAAGCTTTATTACTTTGACTTTTGAATCTCCTTCATAAATATTTCGAAGTTTGTCTCAAATATCTTTAGAGAATTTACAATGTGAAAATTTGGTGAATATTGATTCTCCAAGACCATTCAGAAGTGAATTTGTGTCTTTGGAATTATTCTAACCAAGTTTCATTGCTTTGTCATTTGTTTGTGGAACTGTTGGTGTTGTGTATCCATATACAATTGTTTGCCAAGTTTAAAATCCATCTGCATGTATATATGTCTTCATCCTTATGGTCCAAAATGAATTTTTTGTCCATCAAACCATGGTATTCCATTTTTATACATGTTGTTTCTCTCCATGATTTACCTTTCAATGGTTAAACTGATTTCTGAAGGAACCTTCTCTGATAACAATTGTTGGATTACTGAGAGGGTGGGTGAATCAGTAATAGAGAAATCTAATCCTTTTTAACCATATAATGCAAGTGTTATATCAATGTAGCATTATCATCCAATATTTTTAGAGTAAATAAACAATGAACAATCATACACATACACAACACACCAGTGTTTTTATGTGGAAACCCAAAGCGGGAGAAAACCACAAAATGTTTTTCTTATATGTATTGAAGAATTACATTCATTGGAAGCACTAACTTCCTTTGTTTTCCAGCTGCAACTGGAAGAAGTCTCCAACCCCCTAGTTTCTTAGGCTACAACATGAGGGAAACTCCAACTCCTCAATTATTTGGCTACAACCAAAAGGAGGCTACAAACCCCTATGTTCTCTGGCTACAACCGGAAGGTGGCTACAACCACCTACTTTGCCACGTTCAACCGCTCTAACATATAAGTAGAATGATGGAACCACTATGACACTATCATTGTGAGATATATTGTTGTAACATGTACCAATCAACTTGCACCAAAAAACATGTACCAATAACCTGAACCATCCATCAACCATGCATCAACCTATACCTCAACATGTAATCAACATGTACCATAAAAAAGTTCATCAACCATGCACCAACATGTACCTCAACCTCAACCAAAATCCTTCATCAATTTCATCATCCAAATATGATTTGTAACTCTGTGATAAACCTGGTGTATATGATCACATACCCACAAACCTTCCTTAACTTTAACAACAAGAGACTAGCATTTTCATCAAACTTTACTTTAGTCTCACATGACTAGTTTTGGATTAGTTAACAACCCTAACTTGAAATAATCATATCTATGTCCCTATAATGAATAAATATCTGAAAATAGTACACAATGTTCTTCAGTGTGTTTTATGAAATTCCTCCAGGTGTCGCTACTTGGAACCTCTCAGAAAATGAGTTATATCAAAAATGGCATACCTTGTTGAATTATGTCTTGTTCTAGAGATCGAACTTGTAGAGTATGCCCCACATGGAATATTTTTTGTATGGATCTGAAAATTGTACATGAAATGCTACAGACTGTACTCTAGCCAACACATTTGGTCTTACTGAATTTTGATATGTTATGAATAAGTTATGACATTTTTACTCGAAACACTTGTTTTAGACTAATTTCAGGACTAGCCACAAACCCTATTTTCCACAGAGTGTAACTCCAAAAATACAAAGACCCACAAGCTAAAATTCGTACCACAACTAATTGGATATGTTTTCTCAATTTCCTCCCAATTTCATGGTCTGAATCATTCTAGAAAAAAAATTATTGCGAAAATGGTGAGATGACTTGTAAATAGCATACCTTAGAAAGCATCATCAAAAGAATTTATCCTCCCTTGAATTTCGGTCTTCTTTACTTCACCTTCTGTCCGAAATTTGGCTTAGATATCCTTTGGTTACCTCAGTCACCTGTAGATATTCAATATGTTCAAGTGTTATTGAAATGAGAGAGACTTGCCTCTTATTTATACTTTCATGTAGCTTCCTTAGAAGCATCTTCTAGACCACTTTTTCCACATAGTCACCTATGTCCAACTTTTCCCAATTTGCCACTTGTCCATATATCCAATAACCACTTGACTACTTAACCTATTTTCCTTATTTTAGGGTTAACCTTCTTATAACCACATTCCATAATTAGAAAGTTCTCTATTTACTTTATTATTCAAATAATCCTCCTTGTCTTTGTCACTTCACTTTATTATTTAAATAATCTTCTTTGACTTTGTCACTTCACCTTGTTATTTAAATAATCCTCTTTGACTTTGTCACTTCACTTTGTTATTTAAATAATCCTCTTTGACTTTGTCACTTCACTTTATTATTTAAATAATCTTATTTGACTTTGTCACTTCACTTTATTATTTAAATAATTTCTTCTTTGCAATAAATTTGACTTCTTTGACCTTTTGGGGCTTTAAGCCAACATATGAGGGTCATCCAGCTTCATAAGGCCATAACTCTCAAACCATGAGGAATTATGTGACGTTCCACATACCACCAGAAATGGCATGACATGTATTATCCATCTAGAATAGTCTTACCTGCAAATATATCAAAACACATACCATTATACATCAAACAAAATTGGGTCCATTACCCAAACCTTTGTGCTACTAGAATTCACTATTGGACTTTCTTCAAGGGTTGAAATCAATGACAACCAACCCAATTAATCAACAATATCAACATGAGGTCATCATCCTTTCACAATGGAAATCCTTGATCCAAGATACATTAGGATAGTCAAAATCCAATGTTGGGGAGAGAACATGTTGTTTTATCTCCTTGTGAGACAATTGTTGATATGTCTGTAGAACAATACCATGCATGATGGACTAATTTTCCAAATCTGGGGGTTGCATGTATTATATTTTCATATGGGAATTATTGAAATTTTAAGATATTGATCCAAGGTAGAGTTTATTTCATTCCTACAAACAAGTGGAAGGTTACTTCATTAAAAGTGTAAAACCATTGGGTTTGTTAGAAGAAGAACTTTGAGTTGGACGTAAATGTAATTTTCTCAATAAGAAGAACATGAATTTGAGGAGGGAGAAGGAGATGCATACTTCTAAATAGGGTTGAAGAAATCTAAAATTGGTAAAGGTCTATGAAGAATGACTTCATTTGAAATTAGGAGAAGGTTTAATGCCACCAAAGATCACTACTTTCTAGAGGTTGGCTATGGTCGAAAAATTTCATGGATGTTTTATATCGGTGGGGTCATTAAATTAGTAGTTAGTCATGAATTGGAAAGCTATTTTGGGTTATGTTCCATATTTTCATATAAAATCCAAGGGCTATATCACTAAATTGTATTTAGCCATGAGAAGTACCAAGAGGCTATTTTGAAAAAATATTGGTTTTGGATCAATACATATTTATCTTTGAAGTTTTGGGAGCCATGATTTGACCCTACTAGGGTGGTAGTAGGTAAACAAGAATTGTGGATCAAACTACTAGGGGTTTATTAAATTGTGGGATGGATAACAACTTAGAAACATTTGAAACTCAATTGGAACCCCTGTGTGTTTTGAAGATCGATTTTTCTCCAAATTGATCAGGGTACTGACAAGACTATGTATTGAAATGAATCTAAGGTGAGGGATTCTATAGTTGATGGACATTATTTATGGAAAATGGAATCATATGAAAACATTTTATTACCAAAATATCCCCTTTTTATAGCATCTCTATGGCTAACATGGTTATCTCAAGTAAGAAATCCCATTAAGAAGATCAAGTAATCTTGGAAGTGGTTGGTGAGCTTATTCATTCTCAAACCCTCAAGATTATCCCATTTCCCATAGTGGGGGTGATGTTAAAAGAAATATATCAAGTGATGGTGAGAAAATCTCAAATATTGGCTCAATGCCCCCTCACCTAAATCCAAAGGCTGACAGGAACAACCAACTGATAGTACACTTCCCAAATTGAAGGATGTTTGTGGGAACGTGAATATTATTTATAGGGCTACATGAAACTCTAATCCTCTTCATGTGTTGATGCATGGAAGGATAATTAGTTTGAAATTATGGTATTTTTTCTCTCTTATGGCCAAAAAAGAATGCACTATTCATAATGGACTAGGCCTTCCTCCCTCTTCTATTACATCACACGATCAAGATGGAATATACTTGCTAACAAACTTGGGAATGGTTAAGGAAGATAGAGATCCTTCAAAGTAAATTGAATGTATTGAGGTATGTTAGGAGGGCCTCATCATTGAAAGAGTTTCTAGTATCCCTTCTACTCCATCAAAATCCTTTGATGGAAAAAGTGAAAAAATATATTGCTTGAGATCATGTAAGCAATTTATTTATGACTCCCATGATGGAGAAGTAGAAACATGATTCTAGTTGGATGGATGGAACTTTGTGATTGGCCCTACCCAAGAAAGGAAATCATATATTCTTTTAGAAAAGAAAAAGGTTGAGAGAGAGGAAAAAGTTGTGAAGCAAAGAACAACATTTAGGGCCCTTAGAGAAATAAAAAACTTCAGAAGGGTCAAATAATGCTCATCTTATCCCTAAATATCCCTAGGCTAAGAAATAACCAATAAAAGTACAATCCGTAGGTTAGTTATTTGTTATTATCCAGATATTTATGCTTGTAGGAAACTATAATTTTGGGAAGCTCACCTATATAGATTTTTCAATGCATTTTGATAGGATGGGAGTTTCTTGTCCTAGATTCCAATGGAAGATCTTGGGGATCATCACAGGATGGAATACAAAATGTAGGTTGAGGATTTCTAACCTATTATAGTCTACTATTAGTAATTACTTCTAGTATTTGGATTTGGGGTAGACACTTTTTTATCTTCAATTTTTATGGTCACTAGCTAAATAGAAGAGATTAATGGGACAACTAGTTTCTACATGACTATTTAAAAAATGATAATGTAATATTGGGTGGTGAATTAAACTTCACTAGAATTTGGTAGAGTTTGAGGGAGAAAACAGAGACTTGATCCTTTAGTTCATTACTTCTTACATAAATTTGAAGAGGTCAAATTATGTTATCTTAAGCCATGTTGTGAGATTTTTCAACGACTTGTGCTTCTAGATTTGAAAATATCTCTTTTGACTCATCCCATGAAGCGTTGATGTACTCATTCACAATCGCTAGGGTTTTCATACTTTACACCAATTCTTGGATCCTAAAACTTCCCACAAACCCCAAAGAGAAATTTCTTTGATACCAATATAATCTGTAAACTATTGTGGACATTCCATTGGAACAATTCGTCACAACAAATCTTATAATCTTCTACAATCCTTTTACTATGTAGCATTCTATTGAAGATTGCAAACTTAATATTTCTAAATTTAACATGGAAAATATTGAAATAAGATGGAAAAAGTTGAAATTAAAGAGACAAGAAACGACACACCATCCACACAATGAAAACAAGATTTATCCTGGAAATTCTCGATACGAGGAAAACCTAGATAAAAGGTGAGGCGTATGCTCTTCTCTTTTCTTCTCAATTATGAAATGTGAATACAAATAAAGGGGCACTCACTATGGATATTCCATGGACACTATGGCCAATATGGCTACTACATGATCTCCTTCTTCCTTTGATCTCCCTCAATATTCCATTTTCAATGCTCTAATTTCCTATAGAACAATACTCAATACAATAAGAATGGAACCCCTACCTTTCCTGGCAGCCTAATATTTAACATAGCCTAATAGTCATATAGATTTAGGGTTAGGGTTAGAGTTTTTGCATGCCTCAACCCTTAATTAATTTTAGGGTTTTGGACCCTCTAGAATATTATTTAAATTCCACATGTGATTATCTCCACATGTGGGTAATGGAAGTTGATGTGGAATTCACTTAATACCATGGTGATCAACAAGATAGGTCAACTTGAAGGAGGAATAACTTTTGCATATGAACTATGATTTAGGTGATTTTTGGATCATCGAAAATCTCTCAAAGTGTAAAACAACATTGAGAGTTCGGGAGCTATGCTCTCAAAATTTTGACCCAAAAAATGGATGTTTATGGCCTCAAACAGGTTACAAAATGTTTTGGACCCCAAATCTCCAAAGCAAGATCTGCCCCTAACGTGGACTCTATAAGTCAATAGCTCCACTTTTTCCACTCAAAAAGTACCAAAATAAATGAAAAATTAGATGATGAGCCATTCCAGATCAACGATAGTTTTGTATGTAATGGTAGGATCAAAGAGACTACAATACCCTGGATTTTAGAAAAATAAACAAGCAACCTCGAACCTTCAAGTGCTAATTTTGATATTTTCACAAGTTTGATTTCAGATCCTTCTAGAAAAATCTAAAGCTCTTCAAATGTATAAGATTGATGAAATGCCAAACCATGAAAATGAAGAGAAAAACTTACACATGGACAAAAAAATGCCTAATATTTAACATAACCTAATAGTCATATAGACTTAGGGTCAGGGTTATCTTTTTTGCATGTCTCAACCCTCAATTAATGTTAGGGTTTTGGACCCTCTAGAATATTCTTTAAATTCCACATGTGATTATATCCATGTGTGTGGGTAATGGAAGCTAATGTGGCATCCACTTAGTACCATGGTGATCAACAAGATATGTCAACTTGAAGGAGGCATAAATTTCACATATGAACTCTGATTTAGGTGATTTTCACATCATTGAAAATCTCTCAAAATGTAAAAAAGCATTGAGAATTCGGGAGCTATGCTCACAAAATTTTTCCCAAAAAATGGATGTTTATGGCCTCAAATAGGTTGCAAAAGGTTTTGAACCCAAAATCTGCAAAGAACAACCTACCCCTAGCATGGACCCTACAAGTCAATAGCTCCACTTTTTCCACTCAAAAAGTACCACAATAGATGAAAAATTATATGATGAGCCATTCCAGATCAATGATAGTTTTGTATGTAATGGTAGAATCAATGTGACTACAAGACCCCGGATTTTAGAAAAACAAACAAGCAACCTCAAACCTTCAAGTGCTCATTTTGATACTTTCACAAGTCTGATTTCATATCCGTCTAGAAAAATCTAAATCTCTTAAAATGTAGAAGATTGATGAAATGAAAAACCATGCAAATGAAGAGAAAAACTTACACATGGACAAAAAAATGCCTTCTTACTTGTTCAAATATACCTAAATATTAATCACAAATGGAGCTAATATCAAATGTGCTCTAGTACCACATTACAAAAAAATTGGGTTATGATCAAAAGGTTGAACACCTCAAGTATTAACTCACAAATCATATAGAATATCAAGGTCCACCAAAATTTATAATGGATAAACCCTCATGTGGAAGAAAAATCCACTTTGCAAAAGAAAAGCTTTAATACTATTCTCACTAGCTAACACTCCATGATGCCCACTAAAATGGCCCCCAAGATTTTTAGATAGTTTCTCCCAAGGTGGGATAGAGTGTATAGACCATTAAGATGAAGTAATGAAGATAAAGTGTCATGGCTATTGAGAATACTCTGACCATCGCATCACTCGTGTAAAAGATAGAATTATGATCATGACATCACTTTTGCACACTAAGAAACACACATGAATAAAGTGCATAAGATCAAAGATCAAGATGATATTAATCCTTACCCTAATTTCTAATATCCTTACATTTTCATCCTCATTTTCATCATCTCCCTTGCGATCAAACGTGGTTCCTTCTACTTAGATGTTTTTAATTCATTTGAAGACACTTCTAGGACTTCTTTACCTATGTAACTCTTCCATGGGATTAGTATTTGCCTTTATTTTTCCATATGTGCTAGTCATAGTAGATATCATGGCTACCTTTAAAGGGTTTATGACATGTCCTATCAAATTCTGAATTAAGCATGGGTGATTAATTTCCTTTTTCAAGCTCCAATATCTTATATTTTGACTACTAATTCCTTTAAGTGCCTTGCCATTTTCATCATTTGTCTATTTTTTCAAGCTACCATCAACTTGAGAGAAATATGTAAAGTAACAAGAGATTTTTCCTACATAAGATTAATTTAGAAATTTATAATATTGCCAACTCCTTTCCAATTAGCAGTTAAATGCTTCTTGAGCACTCCATCTTGAGAGGTAATTCCTTCTAGTACATTCCCATTGAATAAATTCTAACACAACTCATAAAATTCTTTTGTTTTGAATATCAACTCTTTCCCTCCTTTGGAACTCTCATTGCATATACTATTAACTCTTCACTACTAATAACTTATTTCTCGTCAACTATAGTATTTTCTTGTCTAAAATTTTAGACAAACTAGCATAGTTTATCTATAGTATATTATGTTGTACTTCTACTGCTACATAAGTATCCCATGCTAGCTTCGATGGGTATCTTGGTTATCCCTAGAAATCTAGACATAATTTTGTTATATATTTCTCAAGGATTGTGAGTACTCTATAATATACTTTGGAAACTTTAGTATTTGGCATTCTAGCCATTGTGATTGTCTTATTTTCTCTCTTCCTATATCCCCCTGCTTTAATAGTGACAACCACCACTCTACTAGGCCAAAAATATGATAAGAGTTATGTGTATTAGAGCTTTTTCCTATGTTGAAGAGGTAATATTATGTTAAAAATCTCCCTATAATTCTGCCAATGTGTCAGTTTTTCCAAAAGTTGTATTAGTTTAAGGGGTTTAGCAATTCGATAATGTGGATAAATCATGTCATTTGGTTGAGGTGGTTAATCTAGAAATTTATAATATAATGTTTAGAATCTATCATTTAATAGAGCGACTTACATAACATTCAATATATTTATGTTAGTTGGGTTTAGCTCAAGTGGTTGAGAGGAATGATTGTTATCCTCCCCACCCATTTTCAATTACTTCAAGTGACATATTGAGATCTTAACGAAGAGAAACTCAGTGTCCCATGTCATAATTGGGACCCACCCAATTCACAATCTATCTAGATTTGGATACACTTATGCCAATAAGTTCCAAAAAAATGCCTTCTAATTACAACAAATTGGTTTGCTTAAGTCACCAATAACTTGTATTTAGAATACTATAAACTTTTTATGGTGGAGGAAAGAAGGATAGATAGTAAAAAAAAGTTTTGAAAACATATATTCTACATTACAACATTTGGGTTCATGTTTTCAATTAAATTAACTACCTATATCTTAATAGTGATTCAACATAACAATTAGTTATCTCCACTTAAACCTTTTCAGGAAAGATGTAGTGAAAGTATACAACTATTAAAAAGTCTAAGCTACTAATGACTTATGCTAATTAAGCCAAGTATGAAATGCAATTGTGAAAAATATGATTAGTCATAATAAAATACTCCATTGTAGAGGCTCTCTAGGAAGCAAAATATATATATATATATATATATATATAGATATAGATATATATATATATATGAACCAAATGTGATTTGGAATAAATTTAATAAATATCCATTAGTTCATAAGTTTCAAAGGAATGAGGACACATGAAAAATGTTAGACTATTTTGATAAAATAATTACTCCTCGTACTTGCACCTAAATTACCTTTTTCTAAAATATGTAAAAGTAGATTGGAAATAGGTCAACTAGACATTGGATCTAGTGAGATCATATGTATCCATTTTTGCTATGGTCTACCCCACCCTTGAAGATCTCATAGGTTTCATTATTGTTTTGGTATGTCTCACTTCTAAGACAAGTTCCAAAGAATGACAATAAATGCAAATTCCTATACTATTTTAGTGGAATAGTGACTCCTCATACCTTGCACCTAAGACAAACAAAGATTTGTGGTGTTGAGGTCTTTTTCTTGAATAACTTGAAAAAATATAGTAGATTTGAAATAGGAAACTAACAAAAAAAAAATATTTTTGTTGATCAAAATAATATAATTTGTGAACATAAATACAATGTGTGTACATTTTTTGAATGTAAATGTAATGCGTATACTTTACTTACTTAAATTTGAAATAAGAAACCTAGAGAAAAAAAAATGTAATTTTGTTGATCAAAATAATATGATTTATGAACAAAAATGTAATGTATGTACATTTACTTATTTTGTATGTTCTTTCAATGTTTAAAGAATGTGAATTTTATTCTATAACTAAATAAAAATTATGATTTTCTTTCTTGAAGAAAAAAACATACATATTTCTCATGATAATATAGAGCAAGGAGTTTGTATTTAACTTTTCGTTTTTCTATTAATAAATTCAAAACTTATTTCATGAGTTTAAAACTAATTTATCAAAGTTAAATATAAAATATAAAATTTATTTAAATACTTTGAATTTTAAAATTTATTCATTTTTATATTTAACATTGAGACAAAAAAAAACATATAACTATATTACTATATTACACAAGTCGTATTTAACTTTTAGTTTTTCTATTAATAAATTCAAAACTTATGTCATAAGTTTAAAACCAATTTATCAATTTTTAATATAAAATATAAAATTTATTTAAATACTGTGAATTTTAAAATTTCTTCATTTTTATATTTAACATTGAGACGAAAAAAACATATAACTATATTACACAAGTCTCCTTCACAAAAAAATATACTTTATTTTTGTACTTAAATTTATGTTTTTAAAAAAAAAAAAAACTAATTTATAAACTATAGAGAATAATTAATTTATAAAATATCACTTATCACTTACTACTTATGATTACAAGGCATAAAAGACATATAACTATATTACACAAGTCTCCTTCACAAAAGAGATATACTTAATTTTGTACTTAAATTTATGTTTAAAAAAAAAATAACTAATTTATAAACTATAGAAAATAATTAATTTATTAAATATCACTTATCACTTACTACTTATTGATTACAAGGCATATTAGAAAATCATCACTTACTACTTATTGATTACAAGGCATATTAGAAAATCATGTAAGTTACTTTTCCATTCAAATATAATAATGTTAGCCATTAAAATTTTTAATAAAATATATAAAAAAAAATAATAATAAATTAAAATGATTTTTTTAATTTTATTTTTTTATTATTTTTTTAACCAATTAATTAATATAAAATTTAAATTTAAAATATTTTTATTTATTTATTATTATTAATTTGTATAATGTACTTTTTAAGAAGTTAAATGAAAGAATATTTTCATAGTTAAATTAAAGAATTTGAATTTCTTATTATATTTATTTTATATTTTATATAAAATCTAATAAATTTTTCAATAAATATTTATATTAAATTATTTTCTTAATATAATGCATATACATTCGTTTATAACTGAATTTTTCATTCACTTTAAACTCATGAGGCTTTAATCATATATTCTTATAAATTTATTAAATTAAAATGTAACACTTAAATTTTAATCAATTAATAATTATTTATCCATGATTGATATGTCTATTTTTAATGTGTTTTAAATGTGTTTTTTAGGTGATGTATGAACTGTTCAAATTTGTCATACTTAATGTTCATAATAGTTCTGGTATGGTGGACAATGCATCCAAGTTCTCACATAACTGCAACATCAATCTTGTATAACTGCGACTAGGCTTTATGAGGAAGTTGCTCTGGGTTGGTTATTGAAGACTATGCTCATAGAGATGAATTCACATTTTCCATGGAGCACAAGATTATCTCTCTGCCATGGCCATGCAATTATGTCAAACCACATTGCGATAAAAATGTTCTTGAATAAACCCTAGTCGATATGAGGCATTTATGGTATTGATTTGAATATTAGGACGATTGTTGCATCTTATCATATAGAAAAAATTTCATTGTGCAATATGGCAGTGAGTGAAAGATATCCCCAGACGTAGAAAATGCCTTGGAGAAAGAGGAAGAAGAAAGTTTCAAATGATAACCATGAAAAAGGTTTATATATAATAGTTTTCTTTGGTGTAATCTACCATATGATTTGAAAATATAAATATTTTTCAGTTTCTTTAATATAATCTGCCATATGGAAGATTTGAAAATATAAATATTTTTTGTTTTCTACAAAACGTGGATGAAGTCTCTCATATCCAATCCAAAAAGCATTCATCAATAGTCACAATCTTTAATATCTGTCGATAAGATGTTAAGGATGGTTGATTTCCCAACGTGTTTATACCAGTATAGTCCATTAGTGTATTTGGACCAAAGTAGAGTACCAATGTTTTGTTGGGTGGTTCTCTCTTTGGTGCACATGGGTCTAAGACCACCAATGTGACTATACCAATCAAGGGCACCAATGCACTTGGACAAAAATAAAGCACCAAATGACCAAAATAGAGCACCAAATGACCAAAATAAAGCACCAAATGTTTGTTGGGTTGTTGTTTCTTTGGTGCACACTGATTTATGAGAACCAACATGCTTACACCAATCTAGAACACTAATGCACTTGGACCAAAGTGGAGCATCAACGATTTTTTCATTAAACATTGGTTCTCTTTTGTGTTAAGCACATTGGTGTGCCTACCAAAAATCAAGGCATCACAACTCAATTTTCGTAAAAACCTCCACAACTAAAGGACTTTAAAAATAACTTTAGTAACATATCTCATATAAAATCTTGTTTCCTTGTAGCACAATTATTTACCACCCATTAAAATGTAAAATATTGTTTAAAATACAACAATTTTACATTTATGAAATATATCCCTAGAAACATAACACTCACCAACATCCCATAAAGGCCAAGTTAGACACCAAATCCTAGGAGAAAACAATTGTCATGCAATTTATGAAATGTGAATTTTACATTTATGAAATATATCACTAAAAACATAACACTCACCAACATCCCATAAAAGCCAAGCTAGACACCAAATCAGAGGAGAAAACACATGTTCTTAATAATTAGACCCACTCATACTTATATATCAATTTATTAATATTATACTTTTATTTATAATAATCTAAAATATTTTAATTTAAATCTTAAAATTACCAACTTAATAATATTATATTTTTATTCATAACAATCTTCCATGTTACCGCCATATATATATATATATATATATATATATATAATTCTTAAAAATAATCCAATTACTAATATTATTTCATTCTTAACATCTTTCCATAATAAAAGTAAATAAAATTATAAACGCAATGACAAACCAGGTTGTTGATGCAATGAAAAACTATATGTTCAAGAATGGCATAAATTGTCGTTTTGCAATGCCAAACGGTGCAAACTTCCTCTCGCTTACATGAAAATAATGATTAGAGTTTAATCGTTTCATTAATTTTCGTGGAAGTGTGTTTTATTTCTCCCATGTTTTTTGTTTCCTTGAGGAGAACCAAAGGTATCATTAAAAATTATGGAAAATTCTGAACAACTGTATTTTTGAAAATATAACTTTACCTGCACCTTTGATGTTTGGTGCTTGCACCTTTGTCTTCACCCTGCAAAAACCATCGAGTTTCCTGCTACACGACTTGAACCCGCGATGGTCGGACTTGACGAGAGAACCCTCGTCAGGGCTTCTGGCTCATTGTCTGCTGCCTGTTGCCCATTTCACAAACCATGCGTACTCAGTGTGAACTCCATGCCCGTTGGTACAATTCGAATAATAAGCCAAAAAAAAAGGCGCATGTGCCACCACGTGGCACTTTGCAGGCCGTCAGATCAACTTACAAGCCATTGGATCAGTGCACATTTTTCTTGTCATGTCGTGTGATCCGAGCCACTCTAACGGTTAGATCTGTGCCATGTGGAGATAGTGAAATAGGATCTGTACCATTTTCGTCGTACGGTATGTTAAACAACTTGTACGGATTTGACATGGATCCCTCTTCAGGCCATAGATCAGGGTCGTCCAATCGCCAACATGTGTCCCACTTGGGACAGATTCACTGGGCCACTTGGAACACATCTGAGGGTGCCACTTGGCAGGAAACCGATGGGCCACTTCCTCTTTCATTGGATGGAGTTTTTCCGAAAATTGAAGGAATGTCGGGTTGGGTTATTTCTAATGAACTCCTTCTGTTCGGAAAAGGGAAGACAAATTAGGAGGGTCGGTCCCTTTCATCCATAGATAGAAAGATAGGGAGATAGGTAGGAAGGTAGGGAGCAAGGGGTCTTTAAATATGTTCGATACTTTTCCATTTCACTCCGTGTAGATCGATTAGACGCGGCCCAAAACTGGCAATCGAAACGGCGTGTTCTTCCATCATTATTATTGTCTCGGCAGACATCTGATGGGCCACATGGTGCACAACGAGGCTTCCACTTGGCTAACAGAGAGACTGCCACTTGGTGCAATACGAGATGTCCACTTAGTGTTGTATGAGATGGCCACTTGGCGCAGTAATATAGGGCAAACTTCTCATAGTGGAGCACCACATGGTCCAATAAGAGTGGTTTAATTGGCGTGCACTCATTGGCCACTTGACTTAGTTAGAGGGTTTTGTGTAGTAAGATTTCTTTCTCTGTTGCGGTCACCGGGAGCTCCCTCAGCTCGGAAGGTAAGGCCCTACACATTAATAGCGGAAATTATATGGCGAGGGCCTGTTGGAAATCCAGAATATTATTTGTTGGATTCTGCCCTCCGTAGAAATCGAGTGCCCCTCCATAGTCTGTAATTGATATGGCAACGTCCCACCAATGAAGAAATCCTCAACTATATATTTCCCACTAACGCAGGAGACATGCACCTCTCCTCCTCCTCTTCTTTAATCCGAAATTGTCATGTTTTGTGAGCGCGTGTTTTCCTCCTCCTCCAGCCCATCCATCCCCACCTTTTTCGCTTCAATTGCGATTGCAATGGCGGCCATCCATCTCCTGCTTCGCTGCTTCAAGAAGAGATACAGAAGATACGATGTATTTCTAAGCTTCAGAGGGCGCGATGTGAGGAAAGGCTTCGTCGATCATCTGTACCACGCCCTAGACGGTGCAGGTTTCCACGTATTCCTTGACATTTACAATCTCAAAAGGGGAGAGGACATCTCCATAAGCTTACAACACGGAATTGAGATGAGTCGCATCCTGATTCCCATATTCTCCACCAATTACGCAGAATCTGCGTGGTGCCTCAGAGAAGTCTCGCTTATCGCACGCCAAGTAAAGGAGAAAGGGAGGAAGGGGTGGACCATCGCCGTCCCTCTGTTTTACAATGTCACTCCGTCTCAAGTTCGGCACCCAGATCAATCTCATGGTGGCCCATTTGCTGAAGCATTCCAGAAGCATGAGAGCTGTGGGAAATACAGCCCACAAGAAATTGATGAATGGAGGGCTGCTCTCTTCACACTGTCCAATCTCTCTGGGTGGTCACTCGAAGAAGACACCAATGGGTGAGTAACTCACTCTTCSCTGCTCTGCTCTGCTCTTTTCTACATCAATTATACGCTTGTACATYAATTCTTAATATTTCCAGACTCTTGGCAGGTATGAAGAAGCCATGGTGAAACGTGTAGTTGAATTTATAGGCTTCTACATCAATTATACGCTTAATATTTAAACAATTATACGCTTCTACATCAATTCTTAATATTTCCAGACTCTCTGCAGGTATGAAGAAGCGATGATAAAACGTGTAGTTGAATACGTCGCTAAAGCATTGAAGAGATAAACCGCGAGATATTCCATTTAATCCGGCTCGGTCATGGCTGTGCCTATAATGAGGAAGTATTTTCTGATGGGAGTGAGGAAGGATTTTCTAATGGGTGTGTTTTTCGTTTTTTCTGTTCTTTCCGTTGCTCAGCGGTGTAAACAATGCCATAGCTCTGAGGCATTTTTAACCCGATTGTAAATTTGGGTCAGTCATAAAGTCACAATAGTTGAGTTTGTGACAGTATACAGGATGATCCGAATATATAATCGCATTGAACTCAAGTTTAATTAGGTTAAAAAAGATAATTAATAGTTCATGGATAGTAGGTTTGATGATCAGTATCGGATATAATTCTCATTTTGTCGATTAGTTACTGATTCTTTTGTAAATATATTTATAATTTATATAATTATAATCTCTCAATTTATCAAAAAATTGCTCTTCATTTTCTGTTTATGAAAGATATTGCTATTAAATTTCTGTTTGAACATAAAATTTAAATGAAGCTGATCATCGATTAGATATTACACTAATTATATATTATATTTGTAATATATTTATAATTTATCAATTTATGAATCAAACTCATTATTTTTGGGTTTTGGCGGTTAGGGTTTCGGGTTTGTGTAGAGGATGGATTATTTAGGGCTTTTTGAACTACAGCTCGCTGGTGTTGTGGCCTTTGAAATTACGAAAGGGCCGAATATACCGTTCCATCTAATTGAACCGGCCATAAAGCTTCATCTATTTTAATGCAGATTGTGTGGGCGGTGACAGTGGTTTATGGATACAAGCAATTGTGGGGTATTTATTGTATATGGGTTTGGTGAGATGGTAGGTGGGCATCCTTTTGATACTTTCAAAATTCTTTTACAATAGTCCAAGGTATCAACATTGGCATGACCACCACTCTCGAGTCTAGGAATGTTGAAGAATATTGTAAAAGCGGAAGATACTTTGACTCTTTATAGGGGCATGGACCTTCCTCTAGAATCTTGTTTCCTTATAAGTAACTTGTTATTCCCTATGCCCAAATGAGTTGATGGTCCCTTTTGTTTCAATGGGTTGTCTCTATCCATTCATGTTTACAAAATAAAAACACTTGTACATCATGCAATGATACATTAGTTGGATGAAGCATGATACATTAGTTGGATGAAGCAAAATTAGTTGGATGAAGCATGATACATTAGTTGGATGAAGCAAAATTAGTTGGATGAAGCAAAGACATGTGAGTTTCCACTCCTAATAAAAGCAAGAAAAGTCAACATGGATCTACATTTCATTTGTTATTGTATTGGCTTTGCTTGTGTATTTTAGGATGTAAGGGTCTATTTTACTTGTTATGGGATACATTTTGGGTTTAGGGATGGAAAAATACCATAGCATTTACTATTTGGTGTTGGGCTACATTTGAGTAAGTAGCATTCCTTACTCATTTTGGTACATTATTAGATTGTACATGATCACATTAGATCAAAACCTTGCAACATGCGGTGAAAATGGAACCTGAAACTGAAATTTGTTGTTGTAGACAAGTTGCGTGATGTCTACATTAAAAAAAATTAAATAATTATTTGAAAAATTTAGAGAAAACCCTTGGAAGTTTGTGTATTGGTAAATTTAGAAATAAGGTGGTCTATAGCCTATTAGTACAAATAAAATTAGTTATAAATAAGATTTATTTGTTGACGAGCCATAGATCTTGTTTGTGTATTTCATATGTTAAAAATAAGAAAATTGTAACATGCATTATAAAGATCAATGCTATCATATCTATGGTAAATTATTATATTTAGATTGGATTGAACTAGGTTTCCTTCGGTGTTTTACACAATAATTGTGCAAATGTATGATTATATGCATTGGAGATATGTAAAAAAGGCAATCATCAGTAACAACATTATTTTTCATATGTGTCCATCCATTCACCATAAGAGAAAAAAAGGCAAGGAAATCACTAGTTTAATACATTCGTCTCTAAGTTCCACATACAAAATTCACCTTATTTTTCGTTATGTATGTTGGCCAAGTTTCTATGAGTCCTAGAGGCAAGATTACACTTGAGAAAGGAAGTAAGTTGACCATGTGTATTTGACATTTAATCATTTTTGTCATTGTAGGTTAAATAGAGGCTAGAGCTCAAGTTCTTTATGTTGTTTGGATGAGTTGATTGTAGAAATTTTGTAAGGAAACTTTTTGACCTACTCTTGGAAAAATTTGATTGCCTTCACATTTTAAGTAGAATATTTTTTCTCATCTTCCATGATGTCTTTTTATGCTAATTTCATGTTATACTTATTTCTTATTAATTGCATTCATTTTTGGCAATGATTGCAATATTTATAATCTATATTGTTGAAACTATTTTTTAGTGCTTAAATCTCTTCATTAGTTTAAGTCACTCCAATGAGCAAAATAATGAGTGTAAGCACAGTTTTGGGAGCACCATCTATAACATGTTACAAGGCCATGTTCTTGAAACTCCTTGGCTTTTTATTCTATGTTCACAACAAGGTAAAATAAGAGATTCTCTTTAAGATAATGTTTGATTTTCTCTCATCTTTAATGCGATACTTTGGAGTTGTAAGCAACCTCATTATGTCCTCGACAATAAACCTTCTAAAGGTAAGTGCATTCTTACAACTTCTCAAGTCTCCTCTCCCCTTAGTCCCTAGGCACAAAACCTTCCAAAAGTAAGTGGATTCTTCTAACTTCATAAGTCTCCTCTCCCCTTAGTCCTAACAGGTGGAGAGGTAGGTAAAGCCATTTTTTTTTATCATTTTTCTTTATTCTTGTTCAAATGCAAAGAACCAAGACTTATAAAAAGTATTTGTCTAAACTCTTATACCATTATTCTTTTCACATTTTGGGTGCTTTCTTTTCTCCTTGTAAAGGGAATATATATCAGATTATTAAGTTTCTGAGGATTTACACTTTCTCTTTTCAAATTATATAATATTTTCACCAATTGTAGAAGATCATCATCATAATAGTTGACCAACATCAAATAAAATGATTTTAATTTTAATATTTTTATGATTTCAATTAACAACATTAATATAAATTTCTCTCTTAAATTACTTTAGCATTTCCATTCATCTTAAAAAAATTATACAAATTCTAATGTATTTAATTTAATTTACCACAAATAACTTATATAAAACCATTGGTCACCCACGTGAGTTTTGTGTTTTTAGGTAAAATATATAGAAATATGTTGATTGAAAATCGATTTAAAGTATCAAATTGGGATTTGATAGCCTGGTCTTTATTTTAAATTCGAGCACTACAGCTTCCTAAACCGCAACTTCATATATGCCATTTTGATCATAAATCCTATTTTCATGTTTTGCACACATCAATATCATATTTACATGTTTTGCAAGATATCTTTTCTTTTGTATCACTGGGTTTAAAACGATTGGTTGACATTAAGCGTCCACGGGCTAATATCTCACGTTCAAATTAGTTTGAGAAATTAAGTTAAGAGTTTGACGAAAGATGTAAAATACTATGGTTATAAATGAGTTCAAGTTAGTTTTAAAATTAAGTTAATATTGAAGTTAAATATTAACATGCAATGAAATACATAAAATATTCTAATGATAATGAATGGTCAAGTTTAATATATAATAAAAGATTTAAAATAATTAATATATCTTTGAAGCAAAGGTAAGGAAACATCAAAGTGAGTAGAGATAATTAAGTTGCTTAAAAATAGGAGATAAGTTTTATTAGAGGATTTATGAATGATTAATAAAATATTAGTTCACAACATTTTATATGTTTAACATAAATAAGATGATTTATGAATGATTAATAAAAGATTATTTCACAATATTTTATATATTGAATATAAATAAACATTTAGTAAGGTATAGAGAAATAAATGTATTGAAGTAATTTATGTCAACTACATATTTATCCTGATATTTAATTTTAGACTTATTGGTCATAAAGGCTATCTCTTCGTGTAGATGGTGATCTCATGTTCAAGTATTGTTCTTACCTCTGCATTTTGTATGAAAGGGTGAGGAATCATTATTGGGATAAGGGATTTTGTTGTTTAGTGCATGAGTTGGAGACTAGCAATGTTTTATTGACGAACATGACATATTGAAAAAGAATCATTAGAAGGCTAGGCACTATTCAAAGTATCTTATTTAAAAACCTTAGAAATTCATTATAAGAAAAATACACAAAAGACCATGCAGATAATTAAAATGGAGCTAAACACAAATGCGGGAATGTTTTCTTGGATCCTCTTCTACTTGAACTCAAGTTTGATAAACCATGACCCCATGTATTCTTATTGAAGTAGAAATTGAAATCATTGGTTCATGTTGAACTTGACTTATGAAGAATACATTTTTGTAGCAAATATCCATGTCATTTGTAGAGAACTCTTCTAAAATTGTACATGAGTAGAGGTACACTAGTAAGAAAATACAAAGACATTCCATCTTAAACTATCTAATTTTGCAAACTAAGGTGGCTGGAATAGTCAAAGGCCTCAGTTCTAGTGCAGATAAATCAATAAAAAATTATTTGATTTGTTTTAGGGTCCATACCATTTTTCAAAGTGACCCAGAGATGTATCAAGTCCAAAATGTGTCCTCACCTCCTCATCTTGTTGTCCCTCTTCCAATGGGAATTTCATAAAGAGTAATCCTTGCAGTGGGGCATTCAAAGATGTTTCCGACAATGAGAAATGTAAGGTGGCCAAAATTTCTTTGTTGGGAGAAGAACTATCTAGATTTATGAGTCCATCATTTACAAAGATCATGTGTCTCAATGGACTCTATCTACATTACTATAATTTGAGAGGATAGATTGCAAAAGAAGTATCAAATTTTACCTAATTGTTGAATAGAATAGAATCAATTACTATGTTGAGTTATAACTTGATATTTTTGTGAAGATTGGCCTTGGATCTTGAGATTGATGGATTCTAAGCCTCTTACATGAACACCACTTCCAACTTCTTAATAATATTTTCATACATTTGATAGAGCTCCTTAAGATATAATATATAAAATCTACATAAAGTCATTGTGGCCATGAATGATTAGAGTATGTTAATGTGGATCGAGGTGAGTTGGGACCTTCACCCATTGTTTAGATAACTCCCAACATGTGTGAATGTATAGTAATGGAAATGCTACTATTTCTTATGCCTTATTTGTAACATGGAAGGTTTCGTTTCTTTGATCAATTTTCACTTGCACTTGCTCACTTTCTCACTCACTTTCTATACCCCCCTCTCCCTCTCTCTCTCACCCCTCTCTCCCTCTTTCCCTTTGTCTCTCCCCACCTATTCCCCCATCTCTATCTCTCTCTCTCCCCCCCTTCCTCTCTTTATCTCTCTCCCGTTTCCTACCTCACCCCCAAATGCCACA
>SNQJ01S0109796.1:29206-39890 GCA_010110895.2 Picea sitchensis
CAACTAATGGCCTAAAGCCGACATAAATAAAATAACATTACTAATCTAAATTACAACTAATGGCCTAAAGCCGACCTAAATAAAATAACATTACTAATCTAATATGCCCCAATTAAGGGGTAATGAGCCAATATTAGGGCTTAGCATGTGATGTAATAGAAGAGGGAGGAAGGCCTAGTCCATTATGAATAGTGCATTCTTTTTTGGCCATAAGAGAGCCAAAATACCGTAATTTAGAACTAATTATCCTTCCATGCATCAACACATTAAGAGGATTAGAGTTTCATGTAGCCCTACAAATAATATTCATGTTCCCACAAACATCCTTCAATTTGGGAAGTGTACTATCAATTGGTTGTTCTTGTCAGCCTTTGGATTTAGGTGAGGGGGCATTGAGCCAAGATTTGAGATTTTCTCACCATCACTTGATATATTTCTTTTAACATCACCCCCACTATGGGAAATGGGATAGTCTTGGGGGTTTGAGAACGAATAACCTCACCAACCACTTCCAATATTACTTGATCTTCTTAATGGGATTTGTTACTTGAGATAACCATGTTAGCCATAGAGATGCTATAAAAAGGGGATATTTTGGTAATACAATGTTTTCATATGATTTCATTTTCCATAAATAATGTCCATCAACTATAGAATCCCTCACCTTAGATCCATTTCAATACATAGTCTTGTCAGTACCCTGATCAATTTGGAGAAAAATCGATATTCAAAACACACAGGGGTTCCAATTGAGTTTGAAATGTTTCTAAGTTGTTATCCATCCCACAATTTAATAAACCCCTAGTAGTTTGATCGACAATTCTTGTTTACCTACTACCACCCTAGTAGGGTCAAATCATGGCTCCCAAAACTTCAAAGATAAATATGTATTGCTCCAAAACCAATATTTTTTCAAAACAGTCTCTTGGTACTTCTCATGGCTAAATACAATTTAGTGATCTAACCCTTGGATTTTATATGAAAAGATGGAACATAGCCCAAAATAGGTTTCCAATTCATGACTAACTACTAATTTAATGACCCCACCGATATAAAGCATCCATGAAATTTTCCGACCATAGCCAACCTCTAAAAAGTAGTGATCTTTGGTGGCATTAAAACTTCTCCTACTTTCAAATGAAGTCATTCTTCATAGACCTTTACCAATTTTAGATTTCTTCGACCCTATTTAGAAGTATGCATCTCCTTCTCCCTCCTCAACTTCATGTTCTTCTTATTGAGAAAACTACCTTTACGTCCAACTCAAAGTTCTTTCTTCTAACAAACCCAATGGTTTTACACTTTTAATGAAGTAACCTTCCACTTGTTTGTAGGAATGAAATAAACTCTACCTTGGATCAATATCTTAAAATTTCAATAATTCCCATATGAAGATATAATAGATGCAACCCCCAGATTTGGAAAATTAGTCCATCATGCATGGTATTGTTCTACAAACATATCAACAATTGTCTCACAAGGAGATAAAACAACATGTTCTCTCCCCAACATTGGATTTTCACTATCCTAATGTATCTTGGATCAAGGATTTCCATTGTGAAAGGATGATGACCTCATGTTGATATTTTTGATTAATTGGGTTGGTTGTCATTGATGTCAACCCTTGAAGAAAGTCCGATAGCGAATTCTGGTAGCACGAAGGTTTGGGTAATGGACCCAAGTTTGTTTGATGTATAATGGTATGCATTTTGATATATTTGCAGGTAAGACTATTCTAGATGGATAGTACATGTCATGCCATTTCTGGTGGTATGTGGAACGTCACATAATTCCTCACGGTTTGAGAGTTATGGCCTTACGAAGCTGGAGGACCCTCATATGTTGGCTTAAAGCCCCAAAAGGTCAAAGAAGTCAAAGTTATTGCAAAGAAGAAATTATTTAAATAATAAAGTGAAGTGACAAAGTCAAATAAGATTATTTAAATAATAAAGTGAAGTGACAAAGTCAAAGAGGATTATTTAAATAACAAAGTGAAGTGACAAAGTCAAAGAGGATTATTTAAATAACAAAGTGAAGTGACAAAGTCAAAGAAGATTATTTAAATAATAAAGTGAAGTGACAAAGACAAGGAGGATTATTTAAATAATAAAGTAAATAGAGAACTTTCTAATTATGGAAAGTGGTTATAAGAAGGTTAACCCTAAAATAAGGAAAATAGGTTAAGTAGTCAAGTGGTTATTGGATATATGGACAAGTGGCAAATTGGGAAAAGTTGGATATAGGTGACTATGTGGACAAAGTGGTCTAGAAGATGCTTCTAAGGAATCTACATGAAAGTATAAATAAGAGGCAAGGCTCTCTCATTTCAATAACACTTGAACATATTGAATATCTACAGGTGACTGAGGTAACCAAACGATATCTAAGCCGAATTTTAGATGGAAGGTGAAGTAAAGAAGACCGAAATTCAAGGGAGGATAAATTCTTTTGATGATGCTTTCTAAGGTATGCTATTTACTGGTCATCTCACCATTTTTGCAATAATTTTTTTTCTAGAATGATTCAGACCATGAAATTGGGAGGAAATTGAGGAAACATATCCAATTAGTTGTGGTACAAATTTTAGCTTGTGGGTCTTTGTATTTTTGGAGTTACACTCCATGGAAAATAGGGTTTGTGGCTAGTCTTGAAATTAGTCTAAAACAAGTGTTTCGGGTAAAAATGTCATAACTTATTCATAACAGATCAAAATTCAGTAAGATCAAATGTGTTGGCTAGAGTACAGTCTGTAGTATTTCATGTACAATTTTCATATCCATACAAAAAATATTTCATGCGGGGCATACTCTACAAGTTCTCTCTCTAGAACAAGATATAATTCAACAAGGTATGCCATTTTTGATATAACTCATTTTCTGAGAGGTTCCAAGTAGCGACACCTGGAGGAATTTCATAAAACACACTGAAGAACATTGTGTACTATTTTCAGATCTTTATTCATTACAGGTACATAGTTATGATTATTTCAAGTTAGGGTTGTTGACTAATCCAAAACTAGTCATGTGAGACTAAAGTAAAGTTTGACGAAAATTCTAGTGTCTTGTTGTTAAAGTTAAGAAAGGTTTGTGGGTATGTGATCATATACACCAGGTCTATCACAGAGTTACAAATCATATTTGGATGATGAAATTGATGAAGGATTTTGGTTGAGGTTGAGGTACAGGTTGGTGCATGGTTGATGAACTTTTTTATGGTACATGTTGATTACATGTTGAGGTACAGGTTGATGCATGGTTGATGCATGGTTCAGGTTATTGGTACATGTTTTTTGGTGCATGTTGATTGGTACATGTTACAATAATATATCTCACAATGATAGTGTGATAGTGGTTCCATCATTCTACTTATATGTTAGAGCGGTTGAACGTGGCAAAGACAGGTGGTTGTAGCCACCTTCCGGTTGTAGCCAGAGAACATAGGGGTTTGTAGCCAAAGAATTGAGGAGTTGGAGCTTCCCTCATGTTGTAGCCTGAGAAACTAGGGGGTTGGAGACTCCTTCCAGTTCCAGCTGGAAAACAAAGGAGGTTAGTGCTTCCAATGAATGTAATTCTTCAATACATATAAGAAAAAACATTTTGTGGTTTTCTCCCGCTTTGGGTTTCCACATAAAAACATTGGTGTGTTGTGTATGTGTACGATTGTTCATTGTTTATTTACTCTGCAAATATTGGATGATAATCCTACATTGATATAACACTTGCATTATATGGTTAAAAAGGATTAGATTGCTCTATTACTGATTCACTCACCCTCTCAGTAATCCAACAATTGTTATCAGAGCAAGTTCCTTCAGAAATCAGTTTAACCATTGAAAGGTAGATCATGGAGAGAAACAACATGTATAAAAATAGAATACCACGGTTTGATGGACAAAAATATGCATTTTGGACCATAAGGATGAAGACATATATACATGCACATGGATTTTAAAATTGACAATCAATTGTAGATGGATACACAACACCAACAGTTCCGCAGACAAATGACAAAGTAATGAAACTCGGTTAGAATAATTCCAAAGCCACAAATTCACTTCTGAATGGTCTTGGAGAATAAGTATTCACCAAAGTTTCACATTTTAAATTCTCTAAATATATTTGGGACAAACTTCAAAATATTTATGAAGGAGATTCAAAAGTCAAAGAAATAAAGCTTCAAACTTACAGAGGTCATTTTGAACAACTAAAGATGAAGGAAGATGAGAATATTGCAGCTTAATTTTTACGAGTCGATGAAACAGTAAATGCAATCTTGGGATTGAGAAAATAAATCAAAGAATTTGTGATTGTTCAAAAGGTACTAAGATCTCTTCCTATGAGATTTGACCCTAAGATATCAGCACTAGAAGAAAGATAATATCTAAAATCAATAAGAATGGATAAACTACATGGAATATTCACATCATATGAAATGAGAATTGAATAGGAAAATCAATATATAAAAGAAGTAGCCTTCAAAGCATCCAAAATGTCAAAGTAAAAGGGAAAGAAAAAATAAAAAGAACATAGCAGCAATAGTGACTTTTCAGAAGATGATGAAGAAGTGACCAACTTTGTCAGAAGATTGAACAAGGGAACCAACGAGAGATATAGAGGTAAGCTTCCTTTGATTTGTTTTAATTGTGACAGTATTGGTCATTTTGATAAAAAATGTCCTCATAAGAAAAAGAGAAATGATGAAACTTATTCAAATAACAAACAAACATTTAAAGGCAAAAGAACCACAAAGAAATTTTTCAAGAAAAACTTATGCACCAAAGAAGACATCTCATCAGCAGATGAATATGAAGTCAGTGATAGTGAGACAAAAATAGTTCTATTCATGGAAGTAGAATACTCTGATAAAGAAGACTTCGAAGAAGAATAAGAAGAGGTCGAAGAATAATATGAAGAGGTGGAAGTTGACTACCTATAAGAATTGTTGTGTGTCATAGAAGTTATCATAAGAGAAAAGAAGAACAACAAGAAACTACAAGCGGAACTAGACAAGAAAGAAGACACTCAAGAATTAGAACAAATGTTCACAAATTTGAAGGTTCAAATTGAAGAAGATAAAAAAATTGAAGAATCACTCAAAGAATAGCTAGAAGGAAGAGACATGATCATTGTAAATTTGGAAGCATAAATTGTTACATTAAGAAAGGATCTTCAAAAGAAAAATATGCAGAGCAACTCAAAAGTTTTGAATGAAATTATCAACAGTCAAAAACCTCATCATGACAAGTCTGGACTTGGATACGATCAGACAAAAAATGGATCAAGCTCCAAAACAACAGAACAAGAAACATATCCAAAAATCTATGCAGAAACAATCAAAGGGGATATGAAGGTCTACAAATAAAATTACAGGGACACTCCTCCACCGAGAAGATTTACATTTCAGAATCAACTACCGACATAAACATATAGGCCTCATGAAGAAGAAGGATTCATAAGAGTACCTCCTTTCAGAATATATTCAACTCCTAGGTATCAAACTATATTTTTTGGTTTATGTTATGCATGTAATCATTTTGGACATAAAGCTACAAATTGCAGAGCTAATAACATGAACATAAACAACTTTGAAAGTCATATAGAAAATGGTTATCCAAGAAGGCCTAGTGAAACACATAGAACAAGTTACAATAGGTTTGAATCATTGAGCACTAAAGTTGAATGCTACAAATGCAACAACTTTGGACACATGGCCAAATATTGCAGAATGACAATCCCTCCTAGAGAACCACAACAGGACAACAACATTCACAGACAGGAACCTCAAAAAATGACATGGATAAGAAAGCAGAATCAATATAGCAATGAAGAATGCACACTCCCTCTACAAGCTAAGAAGAAGAAATGTGGTTGGTATGTTGGTAGTGGTTGCTCAAAAAACATGACAGGTAATAGATACATGTTTCTTACATTAAGAAATGAAAGAGATAGATCAGTCTCCTTCGAAAATGATGATTCAACTAAAATCATTGGAAAAGACATAGTCATAATTGGGAACAAGAATACCAAGACAGAAAATGTTCTACTAGTAGAAGATATGAAATATAATCTTCTAAATGTGATTCAAATGTGTTATGAATGTCATAAAGTTACTTTCAATTCAAAAAAGTGCGAGATAGTAAAATAAGGTTCAGGAAAATTGATTGCAACAACTTTGAGAACTTCAAGTAACATATATGTATTAAGTGAAATTGGAAATGAAAAGTGTTGCCTAGGAAAGGAAGATGAAAGTTGGCTATGGCACAAAATAATGGGTCACATACATTTTGATAACCTTGTAAAAGTCAACAAAAGGGAAGCATTTAGAGAAATGCCCTAGATCACGAAACCAACCAACACTTTATGCAAGCATTGTCAATAAGGAAGACAAACAAAGACCAAGTTTAAATCAAAAGAATATTCAACGACAAGACCACTAGAAATTGTGCATACTGATCTAGTTGGACCAACTACAACAAAGTGTTTAAAAGGTGATAAATACTTTATGTTATTAGTTGATGATTATACAAGAATGACTGCAGTTTGATTTCTCAGGAATAAGTCTGAAGCTTTTGAAAACTTCAAGGTCTACAATGAAATGGTTGAAAATGAAATGGATTCAAAAATCAAATGCTTGAGATCTAATAATGGAGGAGAATTCACTTCAAAGAATTTTATGGACTACTGCAATAGACATGGAATAAAAAGACAATTCTCCATTTCTAGGACACCTCAACAGAATGGAGTTGTTCAAAGAAAGAACATGACAATATAGGAAATGGCTCGAACAATGCTAATGGATTCCAAATTGACAGATATCTTTTGGACACAGAAATTCGTACAATAGTTCATATTCAAAACATAGTAATGCTCAGAAACAACACTGACAAAACTCCCTACGATCTATGGAAAGGAAGACCAACAAATTTGAAGCACTTCAGAGTTTTCGGAAGCAAATGATACATAAAAAGAGAACATGGAAAAATGAGAAAGTTTGACTCTTTTGTGGACCAAGGAGTACTTGTTGGTTACTCAAGTACAAGGAAAGCATACAAGTGTTACAACCTGAGATTGAAAAAATTTGTGGAAAACATCAATGTAACAATTGATGAAATAGGTAGACAAGAATTAAAGGAAGAAGAAAATGAATCAATGGAAAAACTTTACGAAGAAGAAGGAGAAGATGAAAAAGAAGTAGAAGGGGAAGCTAAAGAGGATTCGACAGAAGCATAAGAGAAAGTTCAACAAGTGCTTCCAAAGACACCTAGTGGACGAGTACATAAGAATCATCTTTCAGATCAGATTATCGGAAACAAAGATGCAGGAGTTGAGACTAGAAGAATAATACGTTCACCAGAACAAACACACCTAACACTCTTATCTACGATTGAACCAATTTGTTTTGAAGAGGCCATCAAGGATGAATTTTTGAATAAGGCCATGGATGAAGAATTAGATCAAATAGAGAAAAATGACACTTGAGAATTGGTTCCAAGACCAAATGATAAGAATGCGATCGACACAAAGTGGGTATACAAATTGAATGAAGATGGACATGTTACAAGGAACAAAGCAAGATTGATATGTAAAGGATATGCACAGGTTGAAGAAATCAACTTTGAAGAGACATTTGCCCCAGTTGCCATAATGGAAGCAATCTGATTGATTTTAGCTTATGCATGCTCCAAAAATATTAAAGTGTATCATATGGATGCAAAATTAGCTTTTCTGAATGGGGAACTTGAAGAAGAAGTTTACATTGAACAACCAGAAGGATTTCAGTTGTCATAAAACGCATATTATGTGTGTAAATTTAAGAAGGCCTTGTATGATCTAAAATAGGCTCCTAGAGCATGGTACTCTAGACTGAATAAATATTTACAACAGGTAGGGTTCAGAAAAGGAAGTGAAGACAACAACCTCTACATCAAGGTAAATCAAGATAGTATTTTATTAATTGAATTTTATGTCGATGATATTATTTTTGGAAGTATTGATGACAGGTTAAGATAGAAATTTGCAAATGACATGAAGAATGAATTTGAAATGTCATTACTTTGAGAACAATCATTCTTTTTGGGTCTTCATATATGTCAAATAAACCAAGTAATTTTTATTTCTCAAACCAAGTATATCAGAGAAATGCTAAAGAGGTTCGGAATGGAATATTGCAAACGAGTTATCACTCCCATGCAAACCAGTTGCAAGTTGAGAAAAGATGATGATTCAAAGTCTACAGATAAGAGACAATACAAGTCAATGATTGGTATCCTACTATATGTGACAACATCCAGACCAGATGTAATGCATGCAGTTGGACAGGTGGCACTATTTCAAGAAGAACCAAAAGAATCACATGTATTAGCAGTGAAGAGGATTTTCAGATATCTCAAAGGAATAGAAGAGTTTGGATTATGGTATCCAAAAGAAAAAGATCTATCACTTATTGTTTACACAGATGCAGATTGGGCAGGTTGCATTGATGACTGACGAAGCACCAGTGGAGCAAATTTATACTTGGGTGAGTGTTTAGTATCATGGATAAGCAAGAAAAAATCATCGATATATTTATCTACAACCGAGGAAAAATATATTGCAACAAAAACATGTTGTACATAGGTTCTATCGATGAAACAAATTCTGACAGATAAAGAGGTTGAGTATGATGAGCCCATTCCAATCTATTGTGATAATACAAGCTCCATCAGTATCTCAAAGAACCCGATGATGAACTCCAAGACAAAACACACTCCAATCAAATATCACTTTCTACGGGAACAAGTTGTAGAAAAAAACATTAGAGTTGAATATGTGCACACAAAAGAACAAGTGGCATACATCTTTACAAAACCGCTTCCATGGGAAACCTTTGAGTATCTTCGCTAGAGACTCGTAGTTATTTCTACTCCAAAATGAATGTTTTTGAATGCTTATATTATATGTCTTATATGTACACGAGGAAGCACCATAAAGAGGACAATTCAGGTTGGGGGATCAGAGGAGTCAATTAAGGGGAGTAGACTCGAATGGAAAGATACCTTTGCCATTGATGACAAAGGGGGAGATATTTATCATATGCAGAGGACAAAGACATGGTTCCAGGGGGAGCATTGGTCACAGAGATGCATGCATGGCTCCAGGGGGATCATGAGTGATATGATTTCAGTATTGCATCAGAGTGTTTCCATCAATGCCAAAGGGGGGAATTGTTGATTAATTGGGTTGGTTGTCATTGATGTCAACCCTTGAAGAAAGTCTGATAGCGAATTATGGTAGCACAAATTCTTGGGTAATGGACCCAGTTTTGTTTGATGTATAATAGTATGTGTTTTGATATATTTGCAGGTAATACTATTCTATATGGATAGTACATGTCATTTCATTTCTGGTGGTATGTGGGACGTCACATAATGCCTCAAGGTTTGAGATTTATGGCCTTATGAATTTGGAGGACCCTCATATGTTAGCTTGAAGCCCCAAAAGGTCAAAGAATTCAAAATGCTTACAAAGAAGAAATTATTTAAATAATAAAGTGAAGTGACAAAGTCAAAAATGATTATTTAAATAATAAAGTGAAGTGACAAAGTAAAAAATGATTATTTAAATAATAAAGTGAAGTGACAAAGTCAAAGAGGATTATTTAAATAATAAAGTGAAGTGACAAAGTCAAAGAAG
Source organism: Picea sitchensis (assembly GCA_010110895.2). Lineage (NCBI taxonomy): Eukaryota > Viridiplantae > Streptophyta > Pinopsida > Pinales > Pinaceae > Picea > Picea sitchensis. The sequence goes on from SNQJ01S0109796.1 coordinate 38,878, forward strand.
ATTATTTAAATAATAAAGTGAAATGACAAAGTTAAGGAGGATTATTTAAATAATAAAGTAAATGGAGAAATTTTTAATTATGGAAAGTGGATATAATAAGGTTAACCCTAAAATGAGGAAATGGGTTAAGTAGTCAAGTGGCTATTGGATATATGGACATGTGGCAAATTGGACAAAGTTGGACATAGATGACTATGTTGACAAAGTGGTCTAGAAGATGCTTCTAAGGAAGCTGCATGAAAGTATAAATAAGAGGCAAGACTCTCTCATTTCAAACACACTTGAGAATATTGAATATCTACAAGTGATTGAGGTAACCAAAGGATATCTAAGCCTAATTTAAGAGGAAAGGTGAAGTAAAGAAGGCATAAACTCAAGGGAGGATAAATTCTTTTGATGATGCTTTCTAACGTATGTTATTTACAGGTCATCTCACTATTTTGGCAATAATTTTTTTTCTAGAATGATTCAAACCGTGAAATTGGGAGGCCATTGAGGAAAATTATCCAAGTATGTGTGGTAGGAATTTCAGCTTGTGGATCCTTTTATTTTTTGAGTTACACTCCATGGAAAATAAGGTTTGTGGCTAGTCCTGGAACTAGTCTAAAACAAGTGTTTTGGGTAAAAATGTCATAACTTTTTCATAACAGATCCAAATTCAGTAAGAACAAATGTGTTGGTTAGAGTACAGTCTACAATATTCTGTGTACATTTTTTATATCCATACAACAAATATTCCATGTGGGGCATGCTCTACAAGTTCACTCTCTAGAATAAGTCAAAATTCAACAAGGTATGTCATTTTTGCTATAACTTATTTTCTGAGAAGTTTCAGGTAGTGAAACCTGGAGGAATCGCATACAACACACTGAAGAACATTGTGTACTATTTCCAGATATTTATTTATTGTTGGGTATGTGTTATATTCTTTGCATGTGTGTGTGTGTGGGTGCGTCAGATACGACGACTGCGTCTGACGATCCCTTCACCTAGGGATCTGTCGTGTGCGTCAG
>SNQJ01S0109797.1:0-16260 GCA_010110895.2 Picea sitchensis
TTGAACTCCCCCTCTTAAGGTGCATGAGAGTTTCATCATTGTACTCACTCCTTCTATGCTCAAGAGAGTACCATACTTTTTCCATTTGAGTACAACACAAAGTGAGCATGTGGAAACAACCACATGCTATCTCATCCTGTGAGGGCCATGCTCGAAAGCTACGCCATAAGGGGACCACTTATGTGAGGTACAAAAATGTTATGTGCTACAAGATTGGTCTTTACTCAAGATTGAATTCTTTGGTAAGACTTATATAATTGCTTGGTTGTTGATGACCACTGCTAAGGATCAATCCACTCATAGTGAATCTTCAATCTTTTAGGTTTCTTCAGTGTTGAACATATGCCTGAAGAATGGCTATGCTTTCCACAATGCTGGCAAGAATGGAGATCAAAACACTGATTCTCCTTGTGACCAAATTGATTACAATGTTGGCACTTATCATTCTGATGTAGAATTGGAACAAATGAAAGTGAATCGTCTTGAAGGAATCCAACACTTTGGAACTGGATTGGTTTGGAATAATCAGGAATATGAAATGTAACTTCCTTGTCATATCCAAGTCTTGTTCTATTCTTGTTGTAAATGATTTCTTCCCAAGGTCTGATGATGGGATTGGAAAGAATATTTTGAACATGTTGCTTTGAAATCTGTGGAAGTTGATTTACTGCATGTTGTTGCATCATTGAAAGGTTTTCTTCACTAAACTCAAAATAAAAGTCTTGAAATGTAGGTTCAAGAATAGCTTCATTTTCATTTGAAACTGCATCTGAAGTTGTATCATTGTGTTGTTCTTGCACTGATTGTTGAACATAATTGTTTTCATCATCATCATCATAGAGAACATTGTTATGAACAAAAAACTAATTCAGAATACTTCATTGGTTGTTGATTTTTGAGATCTATCAACTCATCATTCAATAGTTGGGATTGAGATTAAAGAAGTCTAAGTTTAGTTTGCTTCACTTGAAAACACGTTAGTACTGATTGAAGAGTTTATTTTTTCAAAATCATGTTGTTTCCTTAAGTGGTGTTTATTAGAGTGTTTAGAAACTCTAATAATTCGAGACTTCGAGCCATTTCAAAACACTAAAGGAGGTCCCTGCACTGAAGAGTTTATTTTTTCAAAATCATGTTGTTTCCTTAAGTGGTGTTTATTAGAGTGTTCAGAAACTCTAATAATTCGAGACTTCGAGCCATTTTAAAACACTAAAGGAGGTCCCCTTGTGCAGGTAGATCCTGATTACAATTTGACTCAACAAAAGAAGGCTTGCTTGCAACTCTCTCACTTGAATCGCTTGCTTGAATTTCACACTCATTTGAATTTGTCTCTAGCAAGATGAGGGTGTCGGATACCACCGAAAATGCACCCAAACTATTACAATGATTTGAGTTTCAACTACTCAACCTTTTCATTATAGACTTAGAAATAGAATGACACAAGCAAGTTGTGGGTGTCGGGTTCAACCGAAAATGCACCTTATGACAAATTCAATTCAACTCAACTTGATTTCAAAAAGACAAGTAAACTACAAAAGGACAATTTACAAGTTACAATAAATCATGATTCAGAAGTTGAATTACTCTTCAAATTGAATGAGTTGTAACCGGTGCTTTTGAGTCTAGTTCTCCTTTGATTCTGAGCTTGAATTGTTCATTGCTTTAGTATTCTTTGCTGATGCTTGATTTGCATTACTTTTGCTTGAATGCATGTGCGTGAGTAACATTGTGCTTGAGCTTGTGTGTGTTGCGTTAAATGCTAAAATTGTAAGTTTGTTTATGTCAAAACTAGGCAGTAAACAATATAAACCTCCATGAAAATTTCCTGCCACAACACACTATGCAAGGTGTTCCTAAGATCCCCTTATTCAGTTTCAGGCGGATCTAGGACACCACATCACTAAATAATAATTTTATTAATACAAATGTTACATGAATCTTTCAACTAAGGTTACTTTCTCTTCATTCTTCATATTTATCCGTAAATTGATTACCATTGAATGTTTACTAGCAATCTTTTACAATCTTGCAATATCAAATTTAAATTTAAGACAACATGCCTCAAATGTGCACTAATGGAGATACTTTAAAACCACTAACATGTGCATCAAAGTCAAATAACTTCCCTTTATGCCATCTAAACACATATAACATAAAAACGCCTTACAATTTTATAAACCCGGGCAACTGACCCAAAATGCCCCTTGATGGCAACCTTACACAACAATCAGATTCATAATCGGCTTTTATGAAATAATGTGACAAAACCCACAGGGAACCCCAGCCAGTTCCACATACACTTTAAATCTAATTAAAGCAGAGTAGGTGAATGGCGATAAAAGGCACAAAAGGCACCAATGAAGGTTTTGCTACAAAGAGATGTGATTGGTATTTTTGTCTTTTGAAAATACAATTAGGAATTTTAAAAATTACTCAACAACTCCACCAGTGACTCCTTAATTGCAGTCAATGGTGTTAAGATGAACATAAAACTCCTAGTTTTAAAGAATCCACTAAAACCCTAGATAATTCTTTGGGGTATAAAGCTCTGAAAACAAAAGTTTCCAGAAGAAAAGCAATGCAATACACAACTCCCTCCAAATATAGGCTGCAATCAACACTGATACCTCGATTTAAACTCCCCTTCTCCTTTTCAGCTTTTCAAACAAATGGCCAGGAGCTTGTATGTAGAGCTATAAAGAGTACAATGACAAACCCTTGCTTGGTTGGTTTTACAACTCATGATCGTGGACCTCATCTGAGATCACTTTCATAACAAGTAAATTGTTGGTTATCTGCAACAATTCTTTACTCCCTCCATGATATATCTCCTTCAGTTGGCATGTGCATGTGGATTGTTGGGAAAATTGATGAGCAGTGTTCTTTGGTTGTCATTCTTCGTGGAGATGAAAGTTCATATCCACATTTACTTGCACAAATAACATTCCATCTATGGAAAACATGAAATTAATCAAGGCACATGGAGGGTGACAACTCATAGTCTAGTTGTGTGTGGAACATGTGGAAAACTTGAGCCAACAAGTACTTCACTCCAGTCAAAGTCCTCTTCAATCTTTTCTTCTAACTTGACACCATTGTCTATTATGTGGTTGATTATGGATTTTTCTCCTGTCTGCATGCTATTGTAAATATTCACAGCTTTACAGAAAATATTTGAGAAAGATTGCATGATTAATGCATAAAGATTCACAAATCGTGGATCTAGATCTGTGTGGAAATGGTGGACAGAGGCATAATACTGTTGGACAGATCATATATCATAAATGGGATGTCAAAACATGAGAAAATTCTCAAGTTGAAGAAATATTGGGCAAGATCATACCAGACCGCACCATATTTCATGTGGGAGACTTATGCAAACATTGAGAAGTAGTGAATATAAATAGACATGAAGAGCTCTTGTTGCAGCTATCAGGAGATCTGATTTAGGTTACTATGGATTGATGGGAACCAATATTTTTGTAGAAAGCACACAATCACTCCATATCATTAAGCAGTAATTGATCCAGTCTATCTTGAGCTTTGCACTGAATCATAATTTCTGCAACTCAGGTTTCACTTTCCTCGATGTCTAGAATGGTACCCACTACTGCAATGATCCCAAAAGATCTATTCGAACTAACAATCGTAAACATTTCCTCAAAAACTAAATTGTGTGAGCATTTAGACATCTCTTCTTCATCGATCCAGATTTTATTTAACAAAATCTTCTCAAATCAATTTCATCACAATTACTTTAGTTTCCACAAACATCTTTCTCCATTACAAGAATTATAGTTTTGCGGATTAAGATCATTTTTCATAGCACCTTCATATAGCTACAAATTTCCTACAATTGCTTCAACATGTATCTGATTTCTCACAACTTCTATAACTTTTGCTTATTTTCTCAAGAAGCCTACGATGAACCATTCATAAAAAAAAATTCAATGCCATCTATGCGAATATTATTCCTTCAATACTTACTTTGGAAGTCACTCTTTTCCATGCAATTAACCATCAACCACAGATCTCTAGTAGTGCTTTGTTGCTCATCAACCTTGCTCCTATTTTTGATAGGGTATAAAGTTCGTACACTGTGCAACAAATTTTGAATTGTGTGTGTACGATATCTCGGCTCTGGCTCTCTATATTCTCATTGCACATCCCAAAGATTATAATATGCAATTTTGTTGATGTGATAGAAAACAATTATAATAGATTTAGAAATACCTTTGTTTGTGTTGGCAACTTCATGAAAAACTAATTTGGAGTGCTGGTATTCTTTCACTCTGGTATTTGGCAGATTGCTTGAGACTGATCTTGATGGAAGTGACAACTTCAATTGGATGTAGATCTATGTTCTATTGGCATTGGCAACTAAGTCTAAAAAGCGTGGCTTCCCTCTCAATCTACAATTCACACAATTCGTGGCTGGTAGACTGCATGAAAGCAATCAATCTCAATTTTCTCAGTGTCTAGAACACTCATGGATCAGCAATACTAACCTTCAGCACCAAAATGGAAATTTCACCACTCTCAGATCTCCTGCAGATATGGCCAGGCCCAATGGTTGCCAGCCATGAGGATCAATCAGCCTGGAACTAAACCACCCCACATACATGATACCAATTGATAAGAGCCTATAGACACTGCTTGAGCAGATATGAGATGGAAGAAAAGTCTCACTAATGACACTTATTAATGTATTCCTGTGGTACATATTTATGGTGATACAATGGGCTATACCACTTCCTTCATAGAGAGATTTTCTCTAGATCCTAAATCATGCATGATGACTAGGCTAGGCAATCTTAACTAACTCATTAGCCATCACTTGAGGGTATATTACTATTATCCTAAATGAATAATAATACAAATATAGGTGACAATTTAGACTTAGTGATTAGTTAAGGTAAACCATTGGCTACTTGTTAATGTCACCATAGGTAATATCCCCAAATATGAGGAAATTCAAATTGAAATGTATTTTTAAATCCTCCCTAAGATAGCGAGTGATAAATTCCTTTTGGCCTTGGTTTTCTCGTCTAGTTGTTTTAACCCCACTAGATAGTGGAAAACAATAACTGAAAAGGACAAAAGAACACTAATCTATTAGTCTAGGATATCAAACTTAGACTTGCAATTGATAGTACAAGTCTCTTAACATTGAAGATATCCCCAAATATTAGGAAAATCAAATTGAAATGTATTTTTAAATCCTCCCTAAGATGGTGAGTGATCAATTCCTTTTGGCCTTGGTTTTCTCGTTTGGTTGTTTTAACCCCACTAGATAGTGGAAAACAATAATTGAAAGGGACAAAAGAACACTTATCTATTAGTCTAGGATAGCAAAGTTAAACTCACAACTGATAGTACAAGTCTCTTAACATTGAAGCTAATATCACATCTAACATATAAAACTAATGTTTAAAAAAAACTTTTAAATAATTTGAATATAAAAGGTAATGCAAAATCAACAATATGGCATAATTAAAAGGCATAGGAAAATGAACTCACAATGAATCTACAAATGAGAGGGAATAGGCTTCATGCTCAAGTGGGGACTCATCCACCAAATAACACACATGGGTGCATTTCATGGTAGAGCAACATTGTGATTCAAATGGTGTGAGAACAAATTGTCAATTGTTTTTTTTCACACTTTCTTTCAATCTAGAAAAGTAGCAATTTGAATGAAAATACATTTCTAATGAAAATGTAATTTTTGATGTTTGGATTTGAATAAAAATATGATAAAAAAAAAAAATACATTTTTTTTTAATTTTTTTTTTAAATTCAGACAAGTTGCTTTCTAACAGCCAGTTTCAAAGGTTGGTTGGAGTAACTTGTTAACTATTATCATGCTACAATGATCTCCTTGTACAAGTTGGTACTTCAATTACAAGTTAGGATGGTGCACTTTATATCACCATCTATAAAAGAAGAGGGCACAATCTTCTTCCACATTAAATTGAAAACAAATTAATTAGAGTTCATTAAAAATGATCGATCTTGCTCAACAATGGAGGCATTTCAATACCACTTCAAAATTGTATTGTACAATCTTCATTTGGAGGTTCTAGGAGATATTTAGGTTGAGATTTCTTCTTCCATCATCTTCAGCTTCCCAAAGGGTGTAAAAGAGTGCATGTTATTAATGAGACATATTAAACATATGCAAACAAATTATTACCTTTTGTCTGTTTTATCTATCCTTATTTTTTATCCTTATCACTCACTTAGAGTATACAAATTTATTGGGTACTTCGTCTTTAATCCCTCTCCCCACAATCATTCTCTCTCTATATATATATGGTTATAAATGGAATTGTATATATTTATTATATAGTTCTTATCATGTATGTTTGTTTTGCAATATATATATATATATATATATATATATTTTTCATTCTTGTCATATTATGTTTTACTTGTATGTAAGTATATTTCCATCATTTCACATCATGCTATATCAATGAATTTAATTTTTGGAGACACAAGAATATGGCCTCTTTAAATATCTATAAATTTTCTTTCGTTGGGAATTTTATTGACCCAAAATTCTCCTTGAGCTCCTAACTCTAAACATTTGAGTGATCTAAGGGGCATTGACTACCTTCTTTCTTTGTTTTAAGCCAATGGTATGTAGGTAAGTCATTATCACTTGGACTCCTCTCAATTTTGTTTTCATCTTTTGCATTTATTTTGTGATATTTTTATGATTTTGTTGGATATATCAATTCATGTTTGTGATTGTGAGACAAGCTGGTTCTTTAAACCATTTTATTAGTTTTTGTTCCTCTAGTTTTTAAATCTAACCTACTACATGCAGATCACTACTTATGGCTTGAAGGTGGCATCTAAGCCTTCATTATGGCTCTGTCCACTTCTTCTAGAGATTTTATTGGCTCCCATGCTTTCAACATTTCTTAACTCTTGGTAGATTGAAAGTGCTAGAATTAATTTTCCATTAAAACACTTGCGCAACAACACTAATAACTTTAGACCAAATGATAGAAGATGCATTAGAAAATCCCAGTGAGATGCATCAAACTATCCCAAATCCACTACATGGCCGGTATATGGTGTAGGGGAATAATCTAAAATACATCTCCACTTCATCATATTAGGTCTTTCCACCTTCAATGGGCCTCTTTCTTTTGGTCGATTAAAAAAATATCTTACATTCTTCTAGTCCCTCAACAAGTTTTCAAGCAACCCATATGAACTTTCCACTTAATTGGGAGGACTTGGATGAGGTAATTGTACATATGCTCATTCTAATTTAGACAAGGATTCACAACTCCTTAGAATTGAGCACTTAAACATTGAAGTAGGTCAAGTTTAATATTTTTTAGTACAACATTGCTTGTATAGTTTCTCCATGTTCCCATCATGCTCCTTCCACAATAAAAACAATATATTATACATTAATGCACCTCCTTCTCAACCTTCAATATAAATCTACTAGTTTTTCGCTAAAGTAAGGTGTACATCCAATAACTTTCTTACATGAATTCTCCTTGTTGATGGAGCATTCTTCCAATGGTTTAATCCCTCCACTTTTGGTAGGGACATGGGTCCTCAGAACAAACCCAACTACTTAAGGCCCAAGGATTATTTTATACTTCACTAGAAGGGCTATATCCCCTAACTAAATACCATTTCCTCAAGGAATCATGAATTAATGAAATTGGTAAACTGAGTATTAGAGTTTGTAGCTTATAGCCTCCTTCTTATGGCAGTATTCCATGTATCTTTATGCCAGAAAAAAGCCACTCCACTTTATCTTTTTTGTTAAAGGGATTGTCAGCACAGTCACTCAAACGACAAGCCTTAAGTGCTTTGAGGTTATGTAGATGAAATGGCCTGCTTGTATATGTACAATTCTATCAACCTTCTTTTCTTACAGAGCGAGAATAGCCCGGGATGGGCTCTGCAGATGTACTTGCCCTTTTATGTTTTGCTTGTATGTAAGTATACTCCCATTGTTGATATTGTACTCATATCAATTATGTGAACCATCAATCGACAAAGGGTTTGCCCCTTTTTTTGGATTCTATTCAAATACAGAACGTATTCCATTTGTTGTTTCTCCTATGTTGTTATCATATCCTTGATGGAATGGTTGAATCTTTCATCCAAATATTCTTTGGTCACATTTCCATATTATTTGATTAACCTCTTTTGTTATCTTTACTGGATTGATTATCAATTTTCAAACCCAAAACTATGATAACAACTTGAGTTTGTAGGTTGAAATATTTGTGTATTTTGTATCCTTATACTTACCTAGATTATGCTTTTATTTTTTCCATTTTGTGCTGGAGACTTTTCTTTGATGCTTTCCTCATGACAACCTTGTTGTATATTGTGCAATACGTAGCCAATGTCACGTTCTTTGCTAACATCTGCTTATCCTTGCCGTTGTATGTGCCTAGTCCCCAAGTATGTTTTTCATCGTTATTTTATGCTCATATCAATTATGTAGAGAACCATCATTCAACGAAAGGTTTTTTTCCTTTCATGTTTTCAATTCGAATACAAAAAGTATTGTATTTGTTATTTCTCCTATGCCTTTATCATGTCTTTGACACCATGCTTAAACATTTTATTCAAATATTCTTTAATCACATTTTCATATTATTTTATCATCCAAATATTCTTTAATCACATTTTCATATTATTTTATTCAATATTGTCTTTATTTTTGGTTATTTTTATTTTGATTATTGAATTTAAAACCCAAAACTATAATACAACTTATTATTTACAGACTCAAAAACATAATAAAATACTAAACACATAAAATATTGGGAACACCTTGACACCGCTACTAGATCTAAATTATATGTAGCTAGAGTTTTCTAATATATCTGGTTGATTAGAGTTAATACAATTTATTATTTACAGACTCAAAAACATAGATCTAAATTATATATAGATAAAATTTTCTAATATAACTTGTTGATTAAAATAATGAAAATGAAATTTTATGTAGATTAAAAAAAAGAAAAAATGTATTAATTTTAAAAATATAAGGAGAAATCCCATAATTGAGTTTTAGATTGTTAATAACATATGAAACATTATTATATATATTAAAAACTTATAACTAAATTAATTTTACAAAATCATAAATTTATATATACAAAGTAAATCTATATCACCTAATAAAAATGATGCAAAATATAAATGAAATATAAATTTAAAACAAAACCTACAAACATATATCCTGATTATTAATTCAATGTTATTTATTACATATAAGTAGTATCATTGTACACACACATCCACACATCCTTTGAGGGAAGCCTTATAAAGAAGACATTTTATTATCACAATCAATAAATTACTATTAGCAAGAGGGTTATCATTTTTATAAACATTTTATTGGCATAAAATGTCTACACATTTTATTTTTATTGTACATAAAGTCTATGATATGTAAAGATTTATATGTTACAGTAAATCAAATCTCACCATCAATGTCATATAGCATAGAGACTAAAAGAAAAAAAAAAATAATGTAAAAAAAACCATTCAAAAATATTAATAATAACATATCTATCTATTTATTATTTGGTTTGATATTCATTGTTTATTATCATACATGCACCATGAACAAAAAAATTGAAAAATAAAATAAATGAGCTATCCATATTCATCACTTTATAGGCTATATTATTATGTTAGTAAAAGGATCACTTAGTAACTCTATGAACGGGACACCTCAATTGAGGTAAGAATCATGATAAGATTGCATATATCATCTTGGAGATCAATCAACAAAATGTGATTCTCTCACGACCACAACTTAATCACATTTTTTTTTATTGAACCCTACAAATAATTTCTGTAGTTAAGTAATAGTTTAAATTTTCATAGTTATTATTGTATTCATCCATATTAAACACAATGTGAATACCGAAGTTAATATACATTCTAAATTGATTACTAGAAAGGACAATCAGCTCTATTTTTGACAATCAGTAATATAAGTTATTTTTGTTATGTATACGAAGCTTATATCTTGATGGGTTTGATAGACAGTTTAATAGATTATTTGTTTAGTTTTTTCTTTGGGTTTTGGGCTTTGATAGAGAATTTAATAGGTTATTTGTTTTTCTTTGGTTTTTTTTTAAAACTGAATTGTGTAAGGAAAGCATATTAGAGATATTTCAATTGAACTCAGATTTGGGTTTTAATATAATTTTATTGTAAAAATTAAAATTAAAATATATATATATATGTATATATATATATATATATATATATATATATATATATAATAAAGATATTATTATGTTTAATTGTGTGGTATTTTTCTGATTTGTTTTATATATTTTATTTTATGAATATTTTGGTAATAGATGGAGTATTTATTTGAATGGTTGAGATGTTTAAACTTCCATATGTTTTATTTTCAAAATTTATTACAATTGATTATTTATATATTATTTGGAAATTCTATATTGACATATAAACATTATTTTGTTAATTTTTTCTTAAAATAAATTTTCTAACAAAATGATAGAAATTTATATAATATGTTACTGTTATTAATATTATTGACATATTGGGACAATATGATGTACAAGCCACACCAACTTATAACATGGTTGGATTTTTGTTCTCATGGGTTTCTAGCAGGTGACTTTAACATCATGACCCTACATTTGTCCTGCTTTGGGATGGAAATGAAATTATATTGATATTTCAGTAAAAGATTGTTTTAATTTTGTGTTTATTATCATTAGGAGGATAGAAATATGTATTTCAGTTTTTGTATGTTCCATATTTTAAATTTGTTAGTATTTAATAAGATTTAAAAATGGCAAGCTCTCATCATTTCATGTTCAAAAAAAAATTAATTAAAAGATAGATCTATTTAATTTATAATAGCAGAAGTTATTTAGGAAGTAGGTGTGAGGGGCTATATATGATTCAAATGAAAATTAAGCATTGTTTTATATGTAGGGAATAGGCCATGTTAATAACAAATTGAAATTAAAATAAATCTATTTAATTTATAATACTTATAAATTAGAGGGAAGTGGAACAACAGGGGAGCTATATATATGATTCAAATGGTGATTAAGAAAAATGTTTTTATGTATACAAAGAATGTCACTTTAATAACAGCCTAGTGATATGGCTAGATAACAAAGGACTTACAATTATTAAGGAGAATACAGCCTCGAATATATCATCGTATTGTTAAAGATTTTGATATAAGTAATGTTTTATAATTGGTTCCTTTTTCATACCACTATCGAAGAAGATTTGCAAAGAGTCTTTGCTAGGATCCATTGCTTCTGCATTGTCACATTGTTCCATGTGAAATGCCCCTTGAACCATGCGATATATGTAATGACTAACTTAGATGTTGTGATGAATGAAAGAGAGCTCCCTCTCCCAAATCAAGCTCCTTTCCTCACCCCCATCCCATGATGGAAAGACTAAGCTATAACTTGCCCCATTGGGAGCTAATTAAACCACCCAAAGGTGGCCTAAGGAAACAATTTTTTGAAACCACATGAAGGGGGACTAAACTCCCATCTTGTCGATTAAATTTGCATGTCACTCACTAGTTGGTGACATGCCCTTCTCACCAACCTCATTTGTGTGACCCTTGCCCCCTCTCTAGATTCTTGATATCCTCATCCACATATGCATTTAGAATCATTTGCTCCATTCTCTTCACAATGGTCACCCCTTGCCATCCACTTTTTCCTTGGTGTGTACATGGCTTCTGAAAGAAGCTCATGTTGTCATTGTTCTTTGTTTAGGGAGGTGAGGACATAAACACACAATTGAGAATTTGTTAACAAAGAGGGGGATCTCACTTACATGGTCCTTGAGAATTAGTTGACAAAGAGGGGGATCTGACTTACATGGTCCTTGAGAATTAGTTGAAAAATAGGGGGATATCACTTACATGGTCCTCTAGTTATCTCGATGGATATCATAGCTGGAATCTAGTCTAGGGAAATGGAAAACCAGTGGAGAGCTTGCACAATAGAACACATCAGAATAATTGGAGAACAAAGGCACGAAGAATGAGACTACTTTAGCAGGTCTTAAGGAGAAGAATATATAGTTGGAGGTGGTGATCACTTCCCTACCAAAATCAATCGTGAAAATCACCCATTTTGTGAGATTTCATGTCCAAGATCCTACCTAGAATGGACCACCATGCACTAGGTATGTAGAAGAGAAGATGGAGGAAATTGGTACTAAAGCCTAGGTAGAATTAATGGCTACTACAACTATGAGGTTTTAACTTATCAAAGTTTATATATATATATATATATATATTAATTTTTGTTTCCTTGACTACTTTGAACATAACTATTTTTGTCAAAACATCTTGCAGAGTGGAATGCCATATACATTGAGATGAGAATCTCTAATTTTGTATGTTTCTATAAACATTGTTTAGAGTGGGACCATGTATATGGCCTGCCTTATATATATATATATATATACTTATATATATATATATATACTCTCTCTCTCTTCTCTATATATATACTCTTGTATATATATATATATATCAGGGCAACAATTCTATGCACTTTACCCCATCGAATTCATGGTATTGAAGAGAGTAATTTGTTTCAAAGGCGATGATTTCAACATCTTGGACAGTGATGGAAACTTGGTATGGTACTGAAGAGAGTAATTTGTTTCAAAGACGATGATTTCAACATCTTGGACAGTGATGGAAACTTGGTTTTCACCATTGACGGATGGTGCAATTTCCCTTAGAGACAAATAGATTTTGACGGACCAAATAGGGATTGTTCTTATCACCATGAGAACCTTGGATAACCTGCTCCCAAATTTGGATATGCCACTGGAGTTTAATCTTTCTATGAATAGTACAAGGTGGATGGGATTTTTGGCTGAGGCTTTGCATAAATAAACCAGGGAGGAGACCCTCATAAGAAGAGGATGGAGCCCATAGTTTTTCTACAAAAAATTTTAGCGATGTGTTGTTACCTCAACTTGGAACTGAACAACAAATTCTAGCGATGTGTTGGTACCTCAACTTGGAACTCAAGGTGTCCGTGGATGCACACCAAGTGTTTGATGAAATATTTGCTCAACAAGTGTTTGTAGAAATACATGCAAACCAAGTGTTCGACGAAATGTTATTGATCCAAGTGATTGTTGTAATGCATGTTACAAATCCTTCTGTTGGGATAGACTCCAATCCTTCTGCTTGTATGGACTTACATGACGAAGGTTTTGATCTCACAGACAGTTTTCAAATCATGGTCAAGTGAAAACCTTAAATTTGTTGGTTCACTCCTCTAATTATGTGGTAGATATTGAACACAAATTGGTGCTCAAGCAGGGTATTCCAATGGTTGAGCACTTTTTTATGAAGCTAAACAACTTGTCGGAACCTTTTTGTTGTCTAACTATGGAATAGACAAAGATTCCACTCTCACTTTGGTATTCACTTGTGTGGCAGAGTGTTGAGTAATGGTGGCTCGTCATCCTTCAAACCCTCTTTCTTTAAGGATTCATTTCGGAACAAACCATTTAATTCAACTACTTTGAACCCTCTTATGTCTAATGTGGAGCGGTGAGTAATGGTGGATCCTCATCCTCAAACCCTCTTTTTTTAAGGATGCATTTAGAAACAAACCATTTAATTCAACTACTTTGAATCCTCTTATGTCTAATGCAGAGCAGTGAGTAATGGAGAAATCTGAAAAGGTGCCTAAGTCAGAGGTTATAAACTTGCTTTCATTTTACTGATCATCTTTGGTAATACAAAAATTCATTGGTTTATGGCCTTCTACTTTAGATTTTTATCAATGGACACAACATTGCGAATTTGTCTCCCCTTTAAAGGATTATTTATTGTTAAGTTTGTAATCTTGTTGATTGTCAAAGAATTTTAGTGGATGGTCCCTAGTTTTGGGGCCAAGCGGGCTTCTTGTTACCCCTTGGTTTCTTGCTTTCGATCCTTCCAATGTGTCTCATAGTTTGGGTTCGACTCAATTCTAGAATATTATTGTATAAGATTTTCTTTTCTTGTCACAACTCACTGGTCAACCAATGGCTTATCACCGTTATTCAAGAAAAACCATGTTGCCTTAAATGACTTATTGGTGGTCAGTAAGAGTGGGGGCTTTCACTCTTGTTAGATGTCTTTGGTTTTTGAGCAGTTAACCTATTTCCTTACATTCGAGAGAACAAGCTCTTAGCCAATTAAAAAAGCATTGTTAGATCATTTTTAAGAACCAAAATAAGGTTTTAGTGTAAATAGTATCCTAAAGAAAGTCCATATCCCTTATGGTCATTGCTTAAACTATATCCAATAAGATCATGTGTTTTTTTAGTAACCTTAAACCTTAATTCCACAATCCCACACATAAAACCAAATACTATCCACTTGAAACTACCTTTTACTGATAAGATCATTATATAATATTATTGTATTTCCTGTAACTTTTCTTTTTCTTCTACTCTTTCTCAATTTTTATAACATGAATGAAGTTTGGATGGTTGTTGGAACGAGTCTACTTATTTGATTCTTCGTCTGAATTGATTCTCTGTCTCATAAATGGAACCCACGTTACAAAATTTCAATGGTTTATGGCCTTCTACTTCAGATTCTTATCAATGGACACAATATTGTGAAGTTTATCTCCCCTTTAAAGGATTCTTTATTGTTAAGTTTGTAAGCTTGTTGGTTGTCAAAGAATTTTAGTGGATGGTCCCTAGTTTTCTTTAGTGTATAAGATTTTCTTTTCTTGTCATAACTCAGTGGTCAACCATTGGCTCATCACCGTTATTCAAGAAAAAACATACTCCTTGAAATGACTTATTGGTGATCCATAAGAGGGGAGGATTTCACTCTTGTTAGATGTCTCTCGATTTTGAGCACTTAACCTATTTCCTTACATTCTAGGAGAACAAGCTCTTAGACAATTAAAAAAACATTGTTAGGTCTTTTTTAAGAACCAAAATATGATTTTAATGTAAATAGTATCCTCAAGAAATTCCATATCCCTTGTGGTCATTGCTTAAACTCATT
The DNA here is from genome assembly GCA_010110895.2 of Picea sitchensis. NCBI lineage: Eukaryota > Viridiplantae > Streptophyta > Pinopsida > Pinales > Pinaceae > Picea > Picea sitchensis. The sequence continues at coordinate 15,065 of SNQJ01S0109797.1, forward strand.
GTTAAGTCTTTTTTAAAAACCAAAAAATGATTTTAATGTAAATATTATCCTCAAGAAATTCCATATCTCTTATGGTCATTACTTAAACTATTTCCAATAAAATTATGTATTTTTTTTTAAATAACCTTAATTCCACAATCCCACACACAAAACCATACTATCGAGTTGAAATTACCTATATGATTATAATATTATTGTATTCCTATAACTTTTCTTTTTCTTTGACTCTTTCTAATTTTTATAACATGAATGAAGTTTGGATTGTTGTTGGAACGAGTCACAGAGAAATGTCTACTTATTTGATTCGCTGTCTGAATTGATTCTCTGTCTCATAAATGGAACACACGTTATCTTGGATAAGTGCCACTAAGTCCTTTTTTAATGTATGTTTAGATGAGGATTATGGCAGAAGACATGTTTTAAAAAAATTCTTTATGGTTAATGAATAGCATTGAAACTTTTTTTAAGTTGAATAAAGATTTCCATAAAAAAAAAATATTCGCGTGCATTGCACTTGGACTAAAGAAAATGGAACCAAGTCCAACTGCAATGTACGCGAATATCTTTATGGAAATCTTTATTCAACGTTCTTTATATTCGACAGATTTTCATGCCATTTATTCAAAGGTCATCTTCACTGTAGGCAGGTCTGGACCTCTCCACAGGCTGTCGAGCATGTGGTGGGTATGTACGTTAGGTAGCCAATAAAATAAAATAATACATCGAAAACCAGATGTAACTGAAACTTCAGCAACATTATGATCATAGATTTGGCTATAAGACTTTGCAGCATTTAGTGGATTAATGGTTTCGGTTTAGCAGAGAAAATATAATCTAGAAATGGGTGTGTTCAAAGATTGGCCGGGAGGTCAACACATGATGAGATTCCTGATTGTGAAGGTGGACGTTTTCTGGCGAGGATGGCTGTTCAATATTGCTTTTGCACAGCTTGACAGCTAACTGAAGCAGTAACAGATTCCGATATTTTCATAGGCAATATACCAATGTTTATGGCAAGTTTATTAAGAGGATGGATTGACTTGGAGATTGGTGTCAACTGTGTTCTATTCACCTGAAGAGATCCCTAACTGGACAACTCTTAGGTACAATTCATGAAATACATCTCCAATGCCCATGATGTGCACTCCATCTTCCTACAATGCCTTCACTTAAAATATGCTATAGTCACCTCTGAG
>SNQJ01S0109797.1:34626-44738 GCA_010110895.2 Picea sitchensis
TTTTTATTATTCTTAAAATTTAAGAAAAAAAAATAATATGAAATGTAAAGAATGATTTATTTGAAACGATTTTACACAAGGTATACATTATCTTATATTTAATTTTGGAGTTAATTATTCTAAATCTTAAAAAATTATAATTGATGTTAGAGATTTTGCAAATTTTGTCAATCAAAAGTAAACTCTTTATAATAATTTTAAAATCAATATTATATTATATGGGCAGTCATGTAATTGTCATTAATGTTTTATTAACATAAAAAACAAATAATTTATTAACACAAAAAAAACCCCACTTCATTATTAATTAAACAATATGTGCTCATTTATTTTCTCTACATTTAATTATTAAAATTATGTACTCTTCTATTTTCTTCATGGTCAATTATTAGAATGGTGTATTGTTTTCTTTTCATTGTCATTAAAAACAATTAAATAGAATTTATAATTGTTATGATTCACTTTGATTTTGGTGACACATTTAGTTAAGGAAGCGACAATTTGAATAGTTTTTTTTAATAGGATCACCTCTAAAACTAATATGGTTCTTTCATTTTCAAATTGTTTTTCATATAACGTGGTTTTGCAAGTATTTGGTTAGATTTTTCAACAACATCTTTTCAACTTGATAAGAAGGAGAAGATTTAGTTAGAGATAAGTAAATAAAGTGACAATTTTCAATTACTTAAATCAATATAGTTTTTTTTTTCCACGGGAAAATTGCACAGTTATATTTAAAAGGATATAATGTTTTACATAAAACAACATCAAAAGGCAGCTACAGGAGGCCTGTGTGTTGATTGCTGCTCGCTGGTGTCATGAAATACAATGAAAAATACAATGTAAAAGTATTCATCGCACAGATAGTCAAAGTGACAAAATTATCGGCCATGTACTCTGTTCAAAGGTGACTCCGGCTGTGAACTGAGGGCAGCTTGCTGCCTATCCTGTCTTTTTTGAGTAGGCTGCATGTTGATATCAAATACAAAAATTTCGAGTGGCACTAAAAACTGATATAGTAGCATAGACACAAAACCAATGGAGGAAACGGTGTCCTAGTGACTGTCGCATCAGATTTTGAGCAGGATTGGGAGGCCTTCATTGCCATCCTCCCATCGGGCGATAGTTATGAGACCAAGAGGCCGGGAAAGTGCTAGTTTTGATAGCTGATCTGCGATAGCATTTTCTTCTCTGTAGATGTGAGAGGCAGATAGGCTTTTGAAGAAACTTCTGGCTTCGATGGTTCGCTCTTTCCAGCAATCCAGAGCTGTTGATCGAAGGTCTGCCTTGTCATTTATCCAGTCGATGATGACTTTGGAATCTCCAAGAAGAAGCAGGTCATCGATATTCAGCCTCTGAGCCAGAATTAGTGAAGCCCAAGCCCCCAAAAGTTCGGCTTTTGTATTGGTTCCTTGTCCTCCGTTGAGAGACCATCTATATGAGGTATGTGAGTTGATATGAATGTGTCCTCCTGCCCCACAAAGTGATCCACCTAATTGAGCTGCTCCGTCGAACCAGGCGATAGCTTTATCAAAAGGGAGAGTTTTAGAAGATCTGCGGACTTTCTGGGCAAAGTTGGGGGGGGAAGGGTGGTCGACTGCAGAAAGTATGAGGCTTGTCACCAATATAACAGAGGGGGGTTTATCATCAAATATGGCAGCATTTCTTGTTAACCAAACCTTCCAACAGACCGTGGCTGGCAGCGAGGGGTAGAGCTGGTGTTAACCAAATCAATATAGTTGTTTCATCTGTATCGAATTGTCTTCATGTTATGTGATTTTACATATATCTTAAATTCTTTTTTTAAGACTATCTCTTGAACTTACTATAAAAGAGGAGTTTTAATTAGAAATTGAATTAAGTTAATCATTTTTAATTGTTTTTTAATGAGATAAGTTGTATTTAATGTCATGTGATTTTTGAACTATCTTGAAGTCTTTTCAAAACATCATTAATTCACTTCCATCTTTTTCAATTGTCTTCCATGTTATGCTATTTTGGGAGTATCTTTAAATTCTTATTTAATATCATCTTTTCCACTTAGTTAGGAAGAAAATCATTGGGGACGAGGATCTTAAGCTGGGGGCTTTATGGCTAGGTTTCACTAGCCTCATCCTTGAAAAAGCCAGGGTGAAGGGAGAGTGCGGTCATGAGCCATCTAGGATGAGCAGGCAGTGCGGTGGACGAGATATTGCGGCTACGTGGATGAGCATGAGATTCTGCGGGTGGCAAATGTGGATCACAACCCTGCTCCTGTTTCAGGGCCAAGCGTCCCTCCGACGGTTATCCCCTGTTCGGGGTCAGACTACATCGATTTCCATCTAGTGGGGTATCGACTCCTTTGTCTTCTAGTTTTGTCAAGCGTCACCTAGCGGCGGCTACCAGTTCGGGGTCGGGTTTTACCCAGCAAGCGTTTTACCATCTGGTGGGTCGTCGGCTCCATCGATACCACTTCCTTACAATTCGATGGTACAGGGGTTCTCTCCGAGTGCGCGATGGTGGTAATTTTTTTGGAGTTTGCGGTAGTGGCATTTTTGGGGGTTTATTTCAGCTGGTGTTTTTGTCTCATCCTCGGTTTTTCTGATCTCCTATTTCTCCTTGGCATGAAGAGGTTTTGGACCAAAGCTTTGAGGTCCTCACTGGGGACGTGAGGTGTTTTAAGGTTAACACTTTGAGGTCCCATGGGGGTGTGCGATGTTGGATTAACACTTTGAGGTCCTTCGGGGGCGTGCGACTTCTGGTTTATTCCTTTTTTGGTGTTTTTTGTTTGAGGTTTTTCCATGTTTCGAATCTCCATTTGCAACCTACATGTTGGTTATCATCTCGTGACTTTCTAGTTCTCTTGGGGCTGTGGTAGTTTATGTATTTGAGCATGGTCTATGGACCTGGTTTCCAATGATCACATGTATGGTCATGAAGATGTAAAAAAATTATATTTCACTAATATAATTGAGCAATTTTCTTATTGGAGGAAGAAAATCATTATTCTTTATGATACTCACATAATTTTAATTTTTTTTTCTTTTGTTAAAAAAATTATAAAAATTACAAATCATTTCATTTTACAAGTAAAATATGTAGAAATATATTATATTTGTATTTAAACATAATGCTCAACAAAAATGCTAAAATCATCCTCCTTCAAATTTATAATTAATTTCTTTTTAGTAATATTTTTATTTTTCCATAAAACTATGCATTACAATTTAACAAATATCCACTAACACAAAATCAAAAAAGTTTTCTTAACAATAATCAATATCTAATGTTCAAATAAAGTAGACACCATTACCTGTATTCATATATTACATTAATGTAACAATCTTTAAAGATTCATATATCTACATTTACATTGATATGCAACACATTATTTGAGTTGTAAAACTTAAAATAATATTAATAAATTAAGATGATTAAATAAAAAAATAAAAAATTAAATAAAAAAATAAAAAAATTAAACATATTAAAAAAAACCATAATAATAAAATAATGTAAACTATACTTAACTGGTCATATTTAAAAAAAACATAATAATAAAATAATGTAAACTATACTGGTCTTGTGTAACTTATATCATTTATATAAATGTTAAGATGAAACCAATACATTTGTGCACGTGGACTTGATATGAAATGCAATTATAGAAAAACAAAATTGTTAACTTATTACATTGCAAATAATTTTAAAAGATAAATTTAGATTTAAAAAAAATATTTTCATAAAATGCAATATAAAATAATATGAGATTTTTTTATTTAAAATGAATAGAATATTTATATAAAATAATATGAGATTTTTTTATTTAAAATGAATAGAATATTTATTGTAAAATAATATGAGATTTTTTTTATTTAAAATAAATAAATTATTTATTGTTATTATTTTGGAAAGTCAAATATTTTATTTGAATAATATTATTACTTTACTTTAGTTGAATATTATTATTACTTTTTGGTTATTGAAATCACATTATAAATTTTCAAATACATACATAAAATTTGGATATAATAAAACTTTGTTATAATTTTTTTTTTTTAATTATTATAAGTTTATACTCATTTTTTCTTTCTTTTATTTTATATTTTTATTAAATTTAAATTTAAATATTTTTAATAATAAAAATTTTAATATTTAATTTTTTTTTAATGAAAACTAGAAAATATATTAATAGTTGCCAAAATGGGTGCATAATAATCTTGTCTATTATTTCAAAAAGTGTTATTAAACCTTCCTTGTTCTCATACTTAAGAGAGTGAGAAACCAAAATCCTTTGGGTTTATACCTATTGATTTATGTAATTTGGTGTATAAGATTTTTATCAAAATTATTGTTTTTAGAATTAAATCTTGTTTGTCTTATGGAATTTCTAAGGAACAATTTGGTTTTCTTGAGGGAAGACAAATAACTAATGCCATAGGTGTAGTACATGAAGCCTTACATAGTATCAAGGTAAAAAATATTAAAGCTTTGGTCCTAAAACTAGATTTGATAAAGGTTTATGATAGAGTGGACTGGGGGCTTCTAAGGCTTGTATTGCTACAGGTGGAATTAAATTTAGAAGCTATAGGGTGTGTGACTTCTGCAATTTTTGTTGTGTTGATAAATAGTAGGCCCACCAATTTCTTTAAGAGTACAAGGGGATTAAGGCAAGGGTGTCCTTTATCCCCTTTACTCTTTCTACTTGTTATAGAAGGGTTAAGTAGAGCCATACAAGAGCAAGTTAGGGATAAGAATATAGAAGGAGTCTATGTGGCAAGAGGCTTAAGAACTACCCATCTAATATTTGTGGACAATGTCGTTCTTTTTGGGAGTGGAAACATTTTTGAATGGGAAGCTTTTAAGGAAGTTCTAGATTTATTTTGCAAGGTGACAGGGATGAATTTTAGCCCACAAAAGTCATCATTTCTTGAAGCAGGTTGGAAAGCTAAGGAACTTGCTCTATTGAAGGAGTTACTGCCCTTTGACGTAAAACCAATAGATGCAGGTTTTAAGTATCTTGGGTGTCTTTTAAAACCAAATTGCTACACTAAGGATGACTGGCTCTGGCTGGAGAAAAAATTTGAAAAAAGAATATCAAATTGGAGTCATAGATGGCTTACTTTAGGGGGAAGGGTGACACTTGTTAAAGTTGTTCACGAAAGCATGCAAAACCAAAAAAAAGACGGTGGTTATAGTATCAAAAATATCTTTTCTTTTGGAAAAGCCTTGGCGGAAAAAAGCTTGTGGAGGTGTCTTATGGTGCCTAGACTTTGGCATGAGGTGATAATTAAAAAGTATATCAAGAAGAAAATTGTCACTGGGTGGTTTAGGGAAGAAAAGAAAAATTGGAATGGAAGTTCAAATATCTGGAGAGCACTTACCTCTTCAATAACTATATTATATGATTGGCTGGTGTGGAAGCCCAGAAATAGGAGGGATATTAGAATTGGTGTTGATCCAATGATTGGGTCTCATACTTACTACAAACTGTCAATGAATCTCATTTATGTTCCAAAGGCACAATGCATAGAATTCCTTGCACAAGCTGGGACATGTAACCTGGAGAACACAAGTCATACTAGTTGGAAAAGGGCTGAGATTTTGGGGCTGGTTGGAGAACAAAAAGAAGAATGGAATAATTTTATAAAGGGGCTAGTAGGTTCGGGGTTTGAACTAAATAGTGATAAAGACACCTTATTATGGTCTTGGGATACAAAAGGTGGACAAGTGAATGCAAAACAAGATTATGAAGTTCAAATGATGGACACTGTGGAGGTGGAACCAAATCACTGGAATGTTGAACTCTGGACTTGGCAGGGTCCACTAAAAGTCAAGCTTTTTATTTGGCTTATGCTTGAACAGAGAATTCTTACTTGGGAGAATCTGGTCAAAAGAGGTTTCTATGGGCCCAACATATGTGTTCTGTGTGGAATTGATGAGGAAAATGTGCATCATCTCGTTGTGGATTGTAGTTTTACAAAAGACATATGGTTTAAATTTATCAAGGACTTAAAACTAACGAATAATTGGGAAGGTGAACAAATTGTTGGATGCTTACAAAATTGGATCAGGAAGGAATTAAGTTGGAAAGAAATTCTATGTTTTATTTGTTGGGAGGTTTGGAAGCACATGAATCTGATTATCTTTGAAGATCATCTGCTGAATCTGATCAGAGTTTGTAACAGGATATTACAGGACCTGGGAGAACTAAAAAGGTCAAACTCTCCTAAGCTTAGCAGGGTTGAAAGGCCTCCTTTACTTGATTGGGATCTGAGAGTAGAGTTTTTTGATGGTGCCTCATAAGACAAGGATGCAAAATGTGGGGCTGGAGCTGTTTTGAAATGTCCAACTAAAGACACTTTACTTAAGATGAACTGTGGTAGAGGAACTAATACTAGGGTTGAACTACTAGCCTTGTGGTGCATCTTATATTTTACTTGCTATAAAAAGGTAACAAGGTTACAACTGGTGGGTGACTCAAAAGTTATTATTGATTGGTTTGCTAATGAAAAAAATCTACGGGTGGTCTCTCTTCAGCCTTGGATGGCGAAAATTCATATGTTGAGCGGGAGATTTCAACAGATAAAAACTCAACATATATATAGAGTTTTTAACAAGAAAGCGGACCAGCTATCATAAAAAGCTCTAGTACTGAACAAGGATGGATTATATGCTGCACAGGGTATGGACCTAAATGTTTTTTTTATTTTTTGGAGAAAAATATATTGTAAGAGGAACTCTCAAAAAAATCTCTAATACTAGAGGATGATGGATTATATGCTGCAGGGTACTGAAGAAAGCTCAGAAAACTTTGAAAGATTAACCATGAGTTAAAAGTATTTAGCTACAAGGGTGATGGAACAAGTTTTTTTTTTTTTAATGTAACTAGAAAAGTAAAACAAAGTATTTTTCAGTGTATGTATCTAAATGTTTTTTGCTTTTTTGAAGTAAAATATATTGTGCTCAAAACTTTCATATTTATAGTCCTGTAAAAAAGGAACTGGAATTACTGCTTCTGAATACAGTTATTGTAAAAAAACTTTTATATTTTAAAAATATAAGTTTTTTTTCTTACTAAAAAAATATATATATTGCCTAATATTTTGCCTTATGGAATTACAACTTTTACACTAATTTTTCCTTTACATGTATATATATCCGGAAAAATATTTTCAATACACATTTACGGGAAAAATATTTTCAATATACATATTGATTTACAGAATATAGAATATAAATGAGAGGAAAAAAAATCATTTAGGATCTGGAGGAGTGTAGCTCTGGCCCTGGCCCGTACCAGGAGTTCCATTTGCCTATCGTTCCTGTTTTTGGCATGAGTACTATCTAGATGGAAATGAACTATATATATGTGTGGATGTTTAACTTTCAGATTTTCGATATAACGGAAGATTTTACAAAGCCAGTAATCCTGAGTATCATATACTTTTTCGTGCTTGGCAAAAAATCCCTCCAATTTTTATCATTGCCCAAACTCCAGCCAATACAATCGGAGAAGAACGCAATTCCAGAGCTCTTATACTTCATAATTTCAATAACATTGGCCCATTTCAATCAAGCCTTATAGTAATCGAATGATTCGAATCCATACAAAGAAAAAGAACCAAAAAATTCGATTCCATACATTTTCAGCAAGTCATTATGAACCTAGTGAAAGTCTTCATGAGGCCTACAAAGAGGACCTCCAACACTTGGCAAACAAGAGTGTTACCGGCTCAGATCTCTCGTTAGAAGCACATTGGCAGCAAACCCAGTTTGGCTTCATAACTTTGATCTCTTCCTTGGTCCACAATACAATGCAGTGGCGTGGATCTCAGAGGTGAGTATAACATATTTTAAGTGAAGGAATTGCAGTAGGATGGAGTCCATTGGAGATATACTTCATGAATTGCCTCACAGAATAGTTGGGCATCTGTGAATCTCCAAAACAATCCTTCCTCTTAATAAACTTGCCATAAACATTGCTAGATTGCCCATGCAAATATCGGAATCTGTTACTGCTTCAGTTAGCTCTCAAGCTGTGCAAATACAATAATGAAACATTCAACTTGACAGTGAGAAATTTCATCATGTATTGACCTCCCTGCCAATCCTTGAACAACCCCATTTCAAAATACAGTGCTCTTATTAAGCCTCCCCAGCTCTGTGCGGAACCGAAAGCATTAATCCATTCAATTCTGCAAAGTCTTATAGCCAAATGTATGATCATAATGTTGCTGAAGAATCAAGTACATCTGGTTTTGGATGTATATTATTGGTTTTTAGGTTGGTTACGTAACTCACCCACCGACCACTTGCTCGCCAGCGTGTGGAGGCCCACGCCTGCACTAAAGATAAGCTTTGAATAAATGGCATGAAAGCCGGTGGATAAAGAAAGTTGAATACATCTTTCCATAAGAATAATCGCATGCATAGCTCTTTATAAGGTTCCACTTGTCCAAATATAATGTGCTTCCATTTATGAGAGAGAAAATCAATAGACAAAATCAACATGTATATATTCCTTTTTGGCTGGTTCCAATTTACAATCTAAACTGAGATTCAGGAAAAGGTTGAAAGAAGAAAAGCTATTGGATTGAATATTTATAACAGATTATATTTGGTTTTACAAATTATATTATAATTGTTTTTTTTTTCAATAGAAAATTTGTTCAAATTATATTACTGAAAATATAATTTTTTTACATTTTCAAGACTATAAATGATGATCATTACAGAAACTAGTACATAGATCATGCTCAAAAAACAACTACATATCCAAGGGAAACTAGAAAGTCACCATTACCAGCAACCAGGCTCTAAAAGGAGAAACAAAACAAGGGTAACAACCCCAAACAAAAACTTTGAAAATAAATTGAACCATATGTCGCACGCCCCCAAAGGACCTCTAAGTAAATATCCAACACCGCACGCCCCCAAAGGACCTCAAAGTGTTAAACATTAAACGACATACCCCCGATGGACCTCAAAGCTCTAGTCCAAAACCTCTTCTATCCAAAGGCGGAAGAGGTCAAGAGAGATCAGAAAACCCAAAGAGATGACAAAACCCCCATTGCAACAAACCCCAGATAACCTCCAACAAAACGCTCCAGAGAATACATCCACGCAGCAGGAGTAATGGCAAAGGTCGACACAACATATGGCAAAAGCATAGAGAAGTTGGCCCCGAAATAGGCTGCGGATTCTGAAACTCCACCTTCCGCAGAGCACCTCCACACCGTCGGCCCTCAAGGAAATGCCCCTCCACCATCAATGCCAGACCCACTTTTTCCCTACATCCACCGCGTCGCTCCGCATGTCTGCTTGCCCTGGAAGCATTCGCCCTCACCCTTGCTTGCCCAACCACACACCCTTGCCTGCGACCGTGCACGCCCATCTTCAAGGGAAAACATGGATGTGACTAGTAAAACCTAGCCGCAGAGCCCCATGCCGCTCGTTGAGTGATATTCAAACTAGGGATCTTCCAATACGAACTGCTCTCACTGTTAGTCGTCCTCGCTGCACTTTGGGGTTCGTTGTTTGTTTTACAGACGGATACAAAATCACATTTTTTTGTTATTTAAATTTTATTTTTGAATGTAAAAATGGATTGAGCGTGTTAATTTTTTTTTGAAATTCTTGGATTATACAAAAACAACCACTCAAATATGTGGATCCAATATTTTTTCACAAGATTTATATAGTATTACACACTAGTATTCAATTACATCATATTTATATAGTTAATCTTAGATCCAACTTATTCTAAACATGGACATGAAAGTTGAGAGAATATCTCAACAATCTCCTACAATATTTTCAAACCAACTCTAAACTCAACACAATGCATTAATGGAAGCATTATTTCTAACATAAAGATGAAAACAATATTCATCTAGTCATGGAATTTTGTATTTGAATTTACTGATATATATTTTTATTTTACTAATCATGGAATTTTGTATTTAAATTCACTGATATATATTTTTATTCTACTTGGGTTTATTGTATTGTTATGTATTTTCTATTATCCTTTCTTCCTATTATTTTAGCATCAATTTTTCTTTTTATATAATTTATTTTCAATAATCTTTTAATAATAATCTAGGTGAACATTTTTGTTTGATTCAATTTTA
>SNQJ01S0109799.1:0-12435 GCA_010110895.2 Picea sitchensis
TTGTTTAACTTAATGCATGTGGAGTCACGAAAGGGGAAGAACAACTCATCCTTTCAATTCTCTCGAAACTAGGCCCTGAATATTCCGTATTTGTGTCGTCTTTTCAAGCATCTAAATTGACTTAGGAAAAATGGAAAATGCCTCCATTAAATGATTTCATTGCAGCATTGACTCAAGAGAAAGCTAAGTTATTCCAAATGGGTGCCATCAATTGTTCCAAGAACCAAGCACTTGCGGCTATTGATGCTCCAAAGAGTAGTGGAAAAGACAAGGAAAAAGGAATAGGTAAATTTCCTGAATCGAAGAAGGAGAGATTCACACAATCATCAGAGAACTCTTATGAGCCTAAGGGTAAGAAGAAGAAGAAGGAAAGAACACTTTGCATATACTGTTCCAAATGTTTTCATCCCGAAGAAAATTGCATGAGGAAGACTATCGATGAGATGGCTAAGCAATTGCAACAACACAATTTCATGGTGCCCGAAAATGCAAAGAAGAAAGATGATAACAGAACAGGAGGGAGAGCACGAGATGGTCATGATTTAATGGCTGTCACATCCACTCCATCAGCTTGGATCCTTGATTCAGTTGCATTGAACCATATGGCTGCATCAAAAGATGAATTTTCCTCCATCGAAGAAAGCACCAGATCCCCAATTTACTTGGGAGATGCCACACCTGCAAAGGTGTGCGGAGAAGGAATTGTTGATCTTGAAGGGGGCTGCTTCACAAATGTGCTTCATGTTCCCTTGCTGTCTGCAAATATTCTCTTAATATATCATATCACTCATTCCGGATTTGGAAGGAAGGTGGAGTTCACTCCGAACTCTGCAGTGATTACCGACATTTCCACAGGATCACAGCTTGTACATGGAATTGCAGATCACGATTCTCATTTGTATTTCTTCTCCCACTTTGTTCCTAAATCTATTAGCACTGTATTTCTCTCACAATCTAATGATATCAGCAGGTCATGGCATGAAATATTTGGCCATCTAAACTATAAGTACTTGCATCAACTCAGTAAGGAAAACATGGTAGAAGGATTGCCAGCTATTAAATTCACAAGCGGTGTATGTCAAGGATGCATTCTTGGCAAGCATCCAGAGCAAAAGTTTGACAAAGGGAAGGCATAGAGAGATTCTTCACTTCTTGGGCTGATTCACAGTGACATTACGGGCCCATTCCCATAGCCTTCAATCAGTATACAACTACAACACATAGTTCCATATACACCACAACATAATGATGTTGCGGAGAGGAAAAACCGGTCCTTAAAAGAGATGACAAATTGTATGCTACAGTTGAAATCATTAGCTCCCAAGCTATGGGATGAAGCTATTAATTGTGAAACATACATTCAGAACCAATTTCTTCACAAATCACTCAAAGACACCACTCCTTTTGAATGTTGAACTGGTAAGAAACCGAAAGTGTTTCACTTTCGTATTTTTGGTTCACGAGCATGGGCTCACATTCCGACAGATAAGAGGAAGGATTTGGAGACTCAAAGTGTTGAATGCATATTTGTTTGATATCCTAAAGGTTTCAAAGGATATATATTTTTGGACTCTCACACTGAAAAGTTCATTCTAGCTAGAAGTGTGAAGTTTGAAGAAGAATCACTGCATGATTTTTCAGAAGACCCTGCCGAGGAACCGCTTGTTGTCACTGATGAGGAGGAGTCAGAAACTTCTTCAAGCACTTCAGAATATCCATTAGAGAAGACTTTCAGGTATGATACAGAGGATGAGGAGCAGGTCATGGCTGCTCCAACTCAGTTTCCAACTTGGGCAGAGAAAACCCTGCAAGATGCGGGTGAACTAGTCAGTGATCCTGCGGACACAAGAAGGACTAGATCACAATTTTTTGGGGCTCCTCAAGCCATGGCTGCCATGAAACCTTTTATTCCAATACATTTCTATATGTCACTTGGTTCAGATCCAAAGTCACACTCTGAGGTTGCAGGCATCTTCACCAATTCCTTCACTGAAAAGAAATTTTCAGAACTGAGAACTATGCTTGGAGTGGTGGAGACAATTGAGTAGATCACTTTTGGTCACTCAACATTTTTTTTTTCTCTTTTTTGGGGGGTTTTTTCCCATGAGGTTTTCCATCTTTCCTCTTTTCATGAGGAATTTTTTTATGTAATGAGTACCTAAAATGGCCAAGTTGTCGGGACTCAAATTTTTTGTCATTACAATTAGGCTTACGGGGGGGTGTTGGAGAATAATCCTAACTTACATTAGTTTATACCTAGATTAGACTCCTATATCTTGGTTAATACATTCATTTACACTTTATTTCACCTAATTTGGCCACATAGAGAAGAATGACGCCTCATCCCTAGATTTTAGGGAAAACTGCTAATTTTATATCAAGACTTAACTCCCGGTTCTTGGTTTTCTTGATTTATTCTTGATTTATTATTGATTTATTCCAACTCCCCCATGAAAAACTCATCTATTATTAGGGAATTCACACCTCCTCTTCGAGTGAGAGATTTATTCCTTAAGTAATGATTTTTGTTGTTACTATTATTAGTAACTACTATTTCGGGTCAATTAAGTGAGTTGGAACTGCTTCTCTTGTCAGTTAAGTGAGATTAAGTGAGCTAATGCACACCAATTAACTCTTATGGACATTAATGAGTGTGTGACATGTATCTTTAGTGGTCTAGGTCGAACTATGTGGTCGCCCTTAGCTTATGACACCTATTTTAGCTATTTCTAGCTTTTTTTGACTAGAATTTCTATGTTCGAAATTCTATATATTCACCTCCTCTCTTATTTTTTGAGGATGGTTGCTCATGTATATTCATTTTTGATTAATATAATTCTCTGATTTATGGAGCAAAAACTTTCTCTCATCTCTTGAATATCAACAAATTGCATGTGTTCAATTTAACTAGAATTCTAGATCTATCGGGGTTTCTGCAGGAACTCTACAGATAAATCTATTCATAATTCACAACATGTCAATTAAAATTAAAATGTTGTAAAAAAACAAATCACTTAAAAAATTGCATTACCAAATTACAAATTTCCAAGATTGAAAAATATAACGTATTTATTAAAAAATGCTTTCTATAAAAAACCTTAGAGAAATTTTTACTCACAACTTTTAAAAACTCTAGAATGAATTAAATAAAAAGGAAAAACTACTTAAAATCATCACTTAACATACACATTTTTTTTTTTATAATCCAAAATCTTTGTATTATTGATAGGGGGAAATTGTACAATTTGTTTTTGTCGTTGGCATGCCCGCAGGGAAACCAAACCAACAACAAAACATAACATTTTCATTCAACAAATGTTTGGTATGTCTAATTTCTGTAACTGATAAACTAAAACATGAATAACTCCTAGTTTCTCTGTGAGTACTTCTATCCTTATTTAATCTACTAAACAAAGGTGGTAAACCCAAACCTCTCTGGTAATTTAACAAAATCCACAGAAGGAACAACATAAAAGCTTAGCTAATGTTTTTGCCTGCTACCGCTAGGACTTGGGGTTGAGCATAGTTTAGATTGGACAAGTCCATGCCGACCATATTGTTAGCGATTTGGTTCGGTTTGTGGTTTATCAGCTTGATCTGGAGCTGCATGTCATCGAGTTACATGAGAACTTCTTGGCAGACTTCATCGTAGTCCAAAAAAACTCTGCCCATCAGAGTCTTCAGGTGCCAATATATGTACACAATTTTCAGGTACTACGAGGACCGTCCACAGATAGAACCAATATCAGGAAACCACGAGTTGGAGGACTCCTTCATCTCGTCGTCTGAGATGAACTTCCTTAGAACACAAACATCAGCCTCGGTCAGGTTCATTTTCGACTGAATTTCCAGAAGGGTTACTGAGCGATAGGTGTCCGCTAAATTTTTCAGCCACATCCACCAGTGATCCAGGTGTATATCGGTGGCCACCCACCTTTTCCAACTGGCTCAAAACAATTTTTTGGCAATTTTGGCTACTATTTTTAGCAATTTTTAACTTTCGAGGCCATTTTGAGGCCCTAAATGACACTTTTGGGAAAATGGGGAGAAATATAGAAGTTCCTTCAACATTGCCTCCAAAATGAATCTCCTCGACGATACCTTTCCAATGGGCTATCATGTGCCTAAAACAAAGATCATATGCAAAAGTTACGACCCCGGGAACTTGATGTACTAACCTAACCAAATGGGGCCCACATGAATTTTGGCTCTTCATCTCTTAGGGTTAGGTTTTTGGATGTCTAAGGTTTTTGGCATTCCTGTTTGTTGTAAAAAAGCCTTCAGAGCCTCATTGTAACCATCTTCTTGCGAATGCGAGTAGCCGTGACATCTCTTCTCATAAATACGCTGCCCATTCTAGCGAGTCTTTCACTCTGTATTTTTGTAGTCTTTGTACATTTATTTCATTAATATAAATTGTGTATTACTGTATCTCTGTGTTTATGGTTGCATCTCTAATGCATTTCTGTTATACTATTGGATATCTGTGATATCTCTGTGCATTTCTTTATTATATCTCCGCTCTCATTTCTTGCCGAAAATAAGCTGGATTAGTGGTATCAAAGCAGGCTGCTCTTGATCGTTTTTTTTCAGTGCATGTCCCCGACAAGGTCTAGGTATAACAAGTTGGGGCTCGATATTGTCTCTCTTGAAGACAATTTCTCTCGCACGCCCAAGAAACCCTCCATGGCAGAAGAAAAGAAAAACAACGGAGCAGACGATGCTATAAATCTATTGCTTGAGCAAGCTCTCACGTGACAGAGGGATGAAATGATGGAGAATTTTTCCCACATCCTTCAATGCCTTTCGATAACAACAAGCGCATCTTCATTAAACAACCACTTTGGAAGAACCTCTCCTTTCAAGGTATAGGTTAATTTTGTTATTCCCATATTTGAAGGTCAGATAGATGCAGATGCCCTAGACAAATGGTTAAATCTTCTAGACGGTTATTTCTCTGTTCACCATTTTTCCGATAGGTAAAAGATCACCTTCTCACTCCTTAAAGCTCCTCCCCATGTCAAACATTGGTGGGAAACTAACTGGGAGCAAAGTTCCACAGAGGAGTCTGGAATATATGGGGCCGAGCTCACTTAGGATTTTTTTGTGGATGCGGTAAAGGAACAATATTACCCTGTTGGCAACTATGAGGACCAGTACATGAGATGGACCATACTGTGGAAAGAGAGGGGTCAAGTAGTTCTAGAGTTCACCAATACCTTCCATACCTTTGCTCACCAAGCTGGGTATCAAAGACTCCGAACAAAATTTGGTTCTGAAATACTGTGGGGCTCTACATAGATACATCCAAACTGAAATGGATTTTCTGGACATCTCATCACTCGGTGATGCTTATCGATATTCTGTTAAAATCAAGCAGAAATTTAAGCACCAAAACAAACGGCAGTTTGGGTCTGCAAATATGCAGCAACCAAAGTATGACAAAGACGACCCTAACAAACAGTCTCCCAAAAACCAGTCCAAGCCACAAGAAAGTAAGGGTCACGGGAAGACAAAGAAGGACACCAGAAAATGGTGCAATTTCCACAAAATCCCCTGGCACAACACCTATGAATGTCACTCAAAACAGTCATTGGTGGTCGAGATCAAAGACAATGAGCCGAACCCTGATTCATAATCTGATTATGAAAATACTGGTAAAAGACAGATCATCGACACAGACCCCACTGCTATTGTCACGACCGCAACAATTTGACCAGAAGAACCAATAGATCTAGAAGAGGGGGAGCGCCTTTTTCATTCATAGATGTGAGTGAAGGCGACCCCACTGCATTTTATTGTTGATAGTGGAAGCCAGAAGAACCTCATCTCATCAGAGGTCATCATACAGTTGGGATTGTCGACAACACCACACCCACAACCATACAACATCGGGTGGCTTCGTGAAGGACGAGATCTTCGTGTTAGCCATCAGTGCCGCTTTTCATACGACATCCAACCCTTCAAGGATGAGGTATTATGTGATGTTGCCTCATTGTATGTCTGTGATGTTCTCTTGGGCTAGCCATATATGTGGAGACACCATGTTGTTTATGAGTCTCGACCCCACAATGTCATTGTTCCTCTAGGGGGTCATCTCTACAAAATACCAGAGGTAGTTCCGACTATTGTTCCACCTAAATAGTGCTGCAAGGTAGTATCTAATACTGCAAAATTCATCTTCTTCACAATCTGTTCAAAAGGGGAACAAAAGGACACTGCAACCACTACAACCTTGCCCCAAGCACCTTCTATCCAACATAAGCGGGTCGACAAGGTTGCAACAAAGCGCAGAGATTCATTCTGCACATCGTCCTCTCGTGTAGCTCAAATTTTTGAACAACCTCAGCCTCAACAGGTTCATGATAGACTTCCACAAATTGAGCAACACGACGTCTCCAACAAGGCAAGTAGCTCGCCAAGATTCAGATTTAGCAAACATTTTTTCCTCTCCCTCAGGCACTGAATGCAATGGAGACCATTGCCTCCTATGGAGGTAGGATTGATCCATGTGGATATCGATGTCCACCTACCTTTTCCAGCTGGCTCAAAACAGTTTTCTGACAATTTTGGTAATTTACTATTTTTAGCAGTTTTTAACTTCTGGGGCCATTTTGAGGCCCTTTACGACGTTTTTGGGAAAAAGGGGAGCAATATGGAAGTTTATTTGATATTGCCTCCAAAATGAATCTCCTCGGCGATACCTTTCTAACGGGCTATCATGTGCCTAAAACAGAGATCGTATGCAAAAGTTACGACCCCGGGAAGTTGATGTACTAACTTACCCAAACAAGACCCACATGACTTTTGGTGCTTCATCCACCAGGGTAAGGTTTTTTGATGTCTAGGGTTTTTGGCATTCCTGTTTATTGTAAAAAGGCCTTTAGAAAATCATTGTAATCATCTTCTTGCGAATGTGAGTAACCGCGACTTCTTTTCTCAGAAATACGCTGCCACCATTCTAGTGAGTCTTTCACTTTGTATTTTTGCAGTCTTTGTACATTTATTTCATTAATAGAAATCATATATTATTGTATCTCTGTGTTTATGGTTTCATCTCTGATACATTTCTGTTATATTATTGGATATCCGCGATATCTCTGTACATTTCTTTATTATATCTCCGCTCTCATTTCATGCCGAAAATAATCCGGATCAACCTGTCAAAAGCTCAACCGGGTTTTGGGTCTGCATGAGGTGCCCCCGCGACCTCGACTGGAAGAGCTACGTCGAGCCATATCAAAGGAAGTGGAGAACCAAAGCGCAAGGCTCAGGAGCGAGAAGGGGGAGGAAGTGCTCATTGCAGCGGGTGCAACAGGGAAGCTGTGGAGGGAAACAAGGTACATGAGAGAAAAACAACCAAGGACAAGCAGTGAGACATCCAGCATGAGAGACAAACAAACAAGGACAAGCAGTGAGACATCCAGAAGGGGACACAAATAACATAGCCACCTAGTGCGAGGGCCCATGAGTGAAGGATGCTCCCATGATTAATGTAGATATGGGTCGTATCTACCATAACTCAACGGCTTTGCCATCTTCCCATACCGCATGAGAAGGACATGAGGATTAGACTAGTAAGTTGCGTGGATAATCATGATGTGAAAGCCATGACATGAACGCTTGAGTGCGATAAAAAGACAACAACAGGAGTATTAAACCGCATGAGGAGACGAGGTGGATGACTAAAGCGACTAACAACTGTCCACAGATTTGGAGGCTAGATGGGTGGGGGGTCTGGGACCCACCAATGCTTTGATTACATCCTGACACCCCATACGAGAGTGCTAAGATTATAAGTAACCTTAACACTCATTTTTTAAAATAGTTAAATTTTATTTATACTTTATCAATAAACAAATATATTAAATCTTAACAATATTTATTGTATATAAAAATTATTGTATTATAAACTGTTGTAGGATTACTAACTAATACTGAATAATGCTTTTAAGAACCTTACATGCCCTTTCTCTTAAGAAAGCATTTCACTCACGAAAACATTATGCTAGACATTTTAATAAGTCAAAAAAAAGTTATTCTCCACGTTAATATATATTTTTGTACTTCTCCACATGAATATTGATGATGATGATGATGATGATTAACATCCACTAAGATCGAATTGGTCTATCGGACCTTAAGAGGCTAAGTGATTACTTATGATTCTTTAGAATTTTGTTTATGTGCTCTCGAAAAGCATTAAGACAAGCTTTCCAAGATCACCATACTTTTGTTGAGTTAAGAGGTTAGGAAGGTTGGTAGTGTGATAAATATTTTGAAAACGAGATCTAATATGGGTATAGGCTCGACAATCTAAGAGAAAGTGCTTTTCATCTTCAACCTTTTTAGTGTCACAAAGGTGACACACTCTTTCACACTATTATCAATGATGGTATGTATAAATGTTTATGTTTACATTTATGGATAGCCACCTGTAAAAGCTACTCAAGATCTCTAATTTGATAGGTATAAATGTTTATGGATGCCTAATCAAGATCTCTAATTTGATAGGTATAAATGTTTATGGATGCCTAATCAAGATCTCTAATTTGATAGGTATAAATGTTTATGGATGCCTAATGGTCAAAGTTAGTTTACATTTTAAATTTTTCATTAAAAGAGAAAAGTTTAATGAATTTAAAGATTAAATGAAGCCAGGATTCCAGTTACATTATAAAAGAAAAGGGTAATGAATTTAAAGATTAAATGAAGCCAGGATTCCAGTTATATTGGACCAGGGAAGATCGGATCCGCTCACTTATAAANTTTTTTGGGGGGGTTTTTTCCCATGAGGTTTTCCCTCTTTCCTCTTTTCATGAGGAATTATTTTATGTAATGAGTACCTAAAATGGCCAAGTTGTTGGGACTCAAATTTTTTGTCATTACAGTTAGGCTTAAGGGGGGGTGTTGGAGAATAATCCTAACTTACATTAGTTTATACCTAGATTAGAATCATATATCTTGGTTAATACATTCATTTACACTTTATTTCACCTAATTTGGTCACATAGAGAAGAAGGACGCCTCATCCCTAGATTTTAGGGAAAACTGCTAATTTTAGATCAAGACTCAACTCCCGGTTCTTGATTTTCTTGATTTATTCTTGATTTATTCCAAATCCCCCATGAAAAACTCATCTATTATTAGGGAATGCACACCTCCTCTTCGAGTGAGATATTTATTCCTTAAGTAATGATTTTTGTTGTTACTATTATTAGTAACTATTATTTCGGGTCAATTAAGTGAGTTGGAACTGATTCTCTTGTCAGTTAAGTGAGATTAAGTGAGCTAATGCACATCAATTAACTCTTATGGACATTAATGAGTGCGTGCCATGTATCTTTAGTGGTCTAGGTCGAACTATGTGGTCTCCCTTAGCTTATGACACCTATTTTAGCTATTTCTAGCTTTTTTTGACTAGAATTTCTATGTTGGAAATTCTATATATTCACCTCCTCTCTTATTTTTTGAGGATGGTTGCTCATGTATATTCATTTTTGATTAATATAATTCTCTGATTACGGAGCAAAAAATTTCTCTCATCTCTTGAATATCAACAAATTGCATGTGTTCAATTTAACTAGAATTCTAGATCTATCAGGGTTTCTGCAGGAACTCTACAGATAAATCTATTCATAATTCACAACATGTCAATTAAAATTAAAATGTTGTAACAAAATAAATCACTTAAAAAATTGCATTACCAAATTACAAATTTCCAAGATTGAAAAATATAACGTATTTATTAAAAAATGCTTTCTATAAAAAACCTTAGAGAAATTTTTACTCACAACTTTTAAAAACTCTGGAATGAATTAAATAAAAAGGAAAAACTACTTAAAATCATCACTTAACATACACATTTTTTTTTTTATAATCCAAAATCTTTGTATTGTTGATAGGGGGAAATTGTACAATTTGTTTTTGTCGTTGGCATGCCCGCAGGGAAACTAAACCAACAACAAAACATAACATTTTTATTCAACAAATGTTTGGTATGTCTAATATCTGTAATTGATAAACTAAAACATGAATAACTCCTAGTTTCTCTGTGAGTACTTCTATCCTTATTTAATCTACTAAACAAAGGTGGTAAACCCAAACTTCTCTGGTAATTTAACAAAATCCACAGAAGGAACAACATAAAAGCTTAGCTAATGTTTTTGCCTGCTACCGCTAGGACTTGGGGTTGAGCATAGTTTAGATTGGACAAGTCCATGCCGACCATATTGTTAGCGACTTGGTTCGGATTGTGGTTTATCAGCTTGATCTGGAGCTGCATGTCGTCGAGCTACATGAGGACTTCTTGGTGGACTTCATCGTAGTCCAACAAAACTCTGCCCATCAGAGTCTTTAGGTGCCAATATATGTACACAATTTTTAGGTACTGCGAGGACCGTCCACGGATAGAACCAATATCAGGAAACCACGAGTTGGAGGACTCCTTCATCTCGTCGTCTGAGATGAAATTCCTTAGAACACAAACATCAGCCTCGGTCAGGTTCATTTTCGACTGAATTTTCGGAAGGGTTACTGAGCGATAGGTGTCCGCTAAATTTTTCAGCCACATCCACCAATGATCCAGGTGGATATCGGTGGCCACCCACCTTTTCCAACTGCTCAAAACAATTTTATGGCAATTTTGGCTACTATTTTTAGCAGTTTTTAACTTTCATGGCCATTTTGAGGCCCTAAATGACACTTTTGGGAAAATGGGGAGAAATATAGAAGTTCCTTCAACATTGCCTCCAAAATGAATCTCCTTGACGATACCTTTCCAACGGGCTATCATGCGCCTAAAACAAAGATCGTATGCAAAAGTTACGACCCCGGGAAGTTGATGTACTAACCTACCCAAATGGGGCCCACATGACTTTTGGCTCTTCATCTCTTAGGGTTAGGTTTTTGGATGTCTAGGGTTTTTGGCATTCCTGTTTGTTGTAAAAAAGCCTTCAGAGCCTCATTGTAATCATCTTCTTGGGAATGCGAGTAGCCGTGACATCTCTTCTCATAAATAAGCTGCCCATTCTAGCGAGTCTTTCACTCTGTATTTTTGTAGTCTTTGTACATTTATTTCATTAATATAAATTGTGTATTACTGTATCTCTGTGTTTATGGTTGCATCTCTGATGCATTTCTGTTATACTATTGGATATTTGTGATATCTCTGTGCATTTCTTTATTATATCTCTGCTCTCATTTCGTGCCGAAAATAATCTGGATCAGTGGTATCAGAGCAGGCTGCTCTTGATCATTTTTTTCAGTGCATGTCCCCGACGAGGTCCAGGTATAACAAGTTGGGGCTCGAGCTTGTCTCTCTTGAAGACAATTTCTTTCGCATGCCCAAGAAACCCTCCATGGCAGAAGAAAAGAAAAACAACGGAGAAAACGATGCTATAAATCTGTTGCTTGAGCAAGCTCTCACGCGACAGAGGGACGAAATGATGGAGAATTTTTCCCACATCCTTCAATGTCTTCCAATAACAACAAGCACATATTCATTAAAAAACCACTTTGGAAGAACCTCTCCTTTCAAGGTACAGGTTAATTTTGTTATTCCCATATTTGAAGGTCAGATAGATGCAGATGCCCTAGACAAATGGTTAAATCTTCTAGACAGTTATTTCTCTGTTCACCACTTTTTTGATAGGTAAAAGATCACCTTTTCACTCATTAAATCTCCTCCCCATGTCAAACATCGGTGGGAAACTTACTAGGAGAAAAGTTCCATAGAGGAGTCTGGAATATATGGGGCCGAGCCCACTTAGGATTTTTTTGTGGATGCGGTAAAGGAACAATATTACCCTGTTGGCAACTATGAGGACCAGTACATGAGATGGACCACACTGTGGAAAGAGAGGGGTCAAGTAGTTCCGGAGTTCACCAATACCTTCCATACCTTTGCTCACCAAGCTGGGTATCAAAGACTCCGAACGAAATTTGGTTTTGAAATACCGTGGGGCTTTACACAGATACATCCAAACTAAAATGGATTTTCTGGACATCTCATCACTCGGTGCTGCTTATCGATATTCTGTTAAAATCAAGCAGAAATTTAAGCACCAAAACAAACGTTAGTTTGGGTCTGCAAATCTGCAACAACCAAAGTATGACAAAGATGACCCTAACAAACAGTCTCCCAAAAACCAGTCCAAGCCACAAGAAAATAAGGGTCACGGGAAGACAAAGAAGGACACCAGAAAATGGTGCGATTTCCACAAAAGCCCCTGGCACAACACCGATGAATGTCACTCAAAACAATCATTGGTGGTCGAGATCAAAGACAATAAGCTGAACCCTGATTCATAATCTGATTATGAAAATACTGGTAAAAGACAGATCATCGACACAGACCCCACTGCTATTGTCACGACCGCAACAATTCGACCAGAAGAACCAATAGATCTAGAAGAGGGGGAGCACCTTTTTCAT